>SJYO01004576.1:34810061-35000495 GCA_006410555.1 Capra ibex
CAGTGGTACGAATAAATTGAATATACGTCTCGTGTAACACTCTTTACGACCTGACCTACTTCGTGTCCTACCTTAGTTCTAACGGTTCTCTTTATAGTTATTGGAGTCCATACGTCTACCGTGGTGGGAATACCGTCTTTCGTTTCTTCTTAATTTCCCGGAGAACTACTTTCACTTTCCCCTCTCACTTTTTCAACCGAATTTCGAGTTGTAAGTCTTTTGATTCTAGTACCGTAGACCAGGGTAGTGAAGTACCGTTTATCTACCCCTTTGTCACCTTTGTCAAAGTCTGAAATAAAAACCCCTGAGGTTTTAGTGACATCTACCACTGAGGTCGGTAGTTTAATGTTCTGCGAATGAGGAACCTTCCTTTTAATACTGGTTGGATCTATCGTATGACTTTCCGTCTCTATAATGAAACGGTTGTTTCCAGGCAGATCAGTTCCGATACCAAAAAGGTCACCAGTACATACCTACACTCTCAACCTGACACTTCTTTCGATTCGCGGTTTCTTAACTACGTAAACTTGACACCACAACCTCTTCTGAGAACTCTCAGGGAATCCGTCGTCTCTCTAGGTTGGTCAGGTAGGATTTACTTTAGACAGGCTTATAAGTAACATTCCTGACTGCGACTTCGACTTCGAGGTTACGAAACCGGTGGACTGACTTTCATGACTGAGTAAACTTTTCTGGGACTACGACCCTTTCTAACTTCTACCTTCCTCTTCCCCTGTTGTCTCCTACTCTAAAAACCTTACATAGTGACTGTGTTACCTGTACTCAAAATCATATGAGACGCTACCACTACGTGTCCCTTCGGACCCCACGAAGTCAGGTACCCCAGTGTTTCTCAGCCTGTGTTGACTCGTTGACTTGACTTGACTCTTTACGTTACGGAAAGACAAACAATTAAAACATAGGACGTTAAAATGACTTAAGTAATCATTCGAGATTATCAAAAGACCATCGTACAAATCCTAAAAAGTACATACGAAAGACAGTGAACGTCACTGTTAAAATGAGGAAGGAGAGACTAAACTTAAGGAAAATGAAGAAAAACTAGAGACTAACGACATCGATTCTGAAGGTTTTGATATAACTCATGTTCACCACTCTCACGAAAAAGAACAAGGACTAGAATCTACTTTACGAAATTCGAAAAGTGACAACTTATAGTACAATCGATACTCAAACAGTATATACCGGAAATAATACATTGTCATTCAAGGGAAACACTGATGAAAGACCCCTTGAAAACAAATAAATAAAAAATTTAGTATTTACCCACAACTTAAAACTACGCAGATTTTTTCCATAAAAACACAGATAATTTTACTAGTGTACGGAAAATGAGAGTAAAGATTAAATAGTATAGTATGAATATGTGAAAAGGAAATACATCGATTCTTTTGGACGGACTAGTATTCTTCTGTTAACATAAAAAGAATTTTAAAAACTGACAAAATTTACAAATAGAAAGTGTATATTTATCGACTATATAAACCTTTTGACAGACGATAATAACGAATCGTTTTCAACTCGTTAAAAGTAAAAGGGACACTCTTTAGTTAATTATCCTTGTTAAATCCTTTCTCAGTTAATGTAGGGGTAACTATACGTTTATGATGGAGATAAATACGTAAGTAAATAAGTACCACATACACACTAAATCAAAAATGTGAAAAGTAAACCAAAGGAACTAGACAAAACAGAAACGGACGTGATTCTAGTGTAACTAAATGATGTCGAAATTTTTATTTAGAGGTACTTATCATTCATTTTACATGGGTAGAATAAGAAGAAGGAATCCTTAAAGAACTACCTGGAACTAACGAAAGGGGGAGATAGGTTATATAAATTCTTAGTCTAACAGATCAAGGTCTCTCTTATCGTTTACCTTAAAGTTAACGTTAAATAAATATCAAATCAAAGTTGTGACTATCGATAACTAAAAACAATTTGTCACATGTACTACAAACAGAGAAGTAAGATCCAGATTCAGGAGGAATTACAGAAAGTCACTTACATTATTTAAAGGTTTATTACTACAACGAATATATAAAGAATCTAATATGAAACCATTCAGTATGGTTTTATGGAGCCATAACATTCAATTTAGGAATAATAATGTAAAATACAATCAACGACAACGTTTTTCTTTGTGTGTACTAACTTACATAGTATAACTAAAGGGTTCGTTGGAACGAAGTGTGGGAACAATTAAAAATATCACATATTTAATGACTACAAACAAAAAATTAATATCTCTAACTATGGACGTTTCCAGTCATCGATGAGAAGGAAAGATTTGGTTTAATAATATAAATAGAACGAAATTACAAAATCGAATCGACCATTATTTTACAACTTACTTTCGTCACTCAACGGTAACATCAGTAGGACTAAAACTTCTTTTAAGAATACAACTAAATCTAATAAAACAATAATTAAATTCCTTCAAGGAAAGAATTCTCAAAAACAAACAAACAAACAGAGGAAAAAAAAAAAAGATGACACAAAAACTTATCACCAATTTAATAAAGTTCATGTAAGTGATATCGAAAACTGGTTCAGTCCGTGTAAGTCCCACCATATAGGTATCTACTGTGATATCTAAAACTCTAGAATATTTATCACGTTCATACTTGTAGTCACACGTACGTAGAAAAATCAACATCAAAAGAGGTTTATATGTGGGTCTCTACCCTAACGACCTAGTATACCATAAAAATAAAAATCAAAAGAAACGAAAACAAAATTTCCTTGAGGATATGACAAAAGGTATAATCGAGATGGTTAAATGTAAGGGTGGTTGTCACGTTCTTCAAAGAGAAAAGAGGTGTGAAGGAGTCCGTAAGTGATAAACATCTGACAAGTTACTATGATAGGTAGAACGGACCACACTCCACTATGGATTAACACCAAAACTAAACGTAAAGAGATTACTAATCACTACAACTCACACGAAAAGTACACGGACAAACGGTAGGTATATAGAAGAAACCTCTCTACAGATAAATTCAGAATAACTCAACATACTCGAGAAACATATAAAACTGATAATTGGGGGACAACCAACGTATCAACCGTTTATGAAAGGGGATAAGGTATTCAACTGAAACCAGTCACTAAGGGAAACAATACAGTTCTGAATTCAAACTAATCCAGGGCGAACAAATAAAAAGGAAAACAAAGAAAACGGAACCCTCTGACTAGACTCTTTTATAATGATGTTAAATACAGTCACTTATATAACGAATATGAGGGAAAATTCTGAAAATATTACAGAACAGAATATAAATCCGGACATTTGGTAAAACTCAAATAAAAACATATATCATATACCTTCTTAAGATTAAAGTCACTAAAAGTACTTCAACAGGTCGAAAGGGTATGGTGAACTACTTCTCTAACAGAGAACAAGTAACATAAAAGAACGGAGGAAACAGTTCCTAATTAACTGACATCCATACACCCGAATAAAGACTCGAGAGATAAGACAAGGTGATTAGACGTATAGACAAAAACCCGGTTACAGTACGTTAAAACTAATGGTATCGAGACATTATAAAAGACTTCAGACTTTCTCTCTACGGAGGACCAAACAAGAAAAAGGAGTCCTTACTGAACCGCTAAGATCTGAAAAACACCAAGGTAAATTTAAAATCCTGAGACAAGATCGTGGCACTTTTTACAGTACCTATAGAACTGTCCCTAACACAATTTAGACATCCAACGAAACTCATCATACCGATAAAATTGTTATCATAAGGGTGGGTTTTCGTACCCTATAGAAAAATGAAGAAACTTATGAGAAATCAAAGGAAATAGTTACAAAATATCGAGATACACCCATTCATAAAGTGGTGGATCCAATTCAAATAAGGATTCATAATTATAAAATATAATCCCCAACGTTAAAATTTTTCTGAAAAACAACTAAAAATTTACGGGAAAGAGAATAAAGCGTCAATCACATATTCTTTACGTTGTGTAAAGACATATCATTAGAATATAGACCGATGGAACAATTTAAGTAAATAAGGTTACCAAAAATATACCTCTGAAATCCCGAGAGATGTCTCTCATAATACGGTAGACGTATAAAGTCTAAGACTTTCGACTACGACACTTTCACGACGTGAGTTATACTGTTGTTTAAACCTTTTGAGTCGTCCCCCGTGTCCTGACCTTTTCCAGTCAAAAGTAATGTTAGGGTTTCTTTTCGTTACTATTTCTTACGAGTTTGATGGTGTGGTAACGTGAGTACAGTATGCGATCATTTCATTACGAGTTTTAAGAAGTTCGGTCCGAAGTCGTTATGTACTTGACACTTGAAGGTCTACAAGTTCGACCAAAATCTTTTCCGTCTCCTTGGTCTCTAGTTTAACGGTTGTAGGCGACCTAGTACCTTTTTCGTTCTCTCAAGGTCTCTTTGTAGATAAAGACGAAATAACTGATACGGTTTCGGAAACTGACACACCTAGTGTTATTAGACACCTTTTAAGACTTTCTCTACCCTTATGGTCTGGTAGACTGGACGGAGAACTCTTTGGATATCCGTCCAGTCATTCTTTGTCAATCTTCACGTGTAACTTGTTGTTTGACCAAGGTTTATCCTTTTCCTCATACAGTTCCGACATATAACAGTGGGACGAATAAATTCATGTAGTACTCTTTGCGACCCGACCTTCTTCGTGTTCAACCTTAGTTCTAACGATCCTCTTTATAGTTATTGGAGTCGATACGTCTACTGTGGTGGGAATACCGTCTTTCACTTCTTTTTGATTTTTCGGAGAACTACTTTCACTTTCTCCTCTCACTTTTTCCACCGAATTTCGAGTTGTAAGTCTTTTACTTCTAGTACCGTAGACCAGGATAGTGAAGTACCCTTTATCTACCCCTTTGTCACCTTTGTCACAGTCTGAAATAAAAGACCCCGAGGTTTTAGTGACGTCTACCACTAACGTCGATACTTTAATTTTCTGTGAATGAGGAACCTTCTTTCAATACTGGTTGGATCTATCGTATAAGTTTTCGTCTCTGTAATGAAACGGTTGNAGATCAGTTTCGATACCAAATAGGTCATCAGTACATACCTACACTTTCAACCTGACACTTCTTTCGACTCACGGTTTCTTAACTACGAAAACTTGACACCACAACCTCTTCCGAGAACTCTCAGGGAACCTGACGTTACTCTAGGTTGGTCAGGTAAGACTTCCTCTAGTCAGGACCTACAAGAAACCTTCCTTACTACGATTTCGACTTTGAGGTCATGAAACTGGTGGAGTACGTTTCTCAACTGAGTAACCTTTTCTGAGACTACGACCCTCCCTAACCCCCGGCCTCCTCTTCCCCTGCTGTCTCCTACTCTACCGACCTACCGTAGTGACTGATATACCTGCACTCAGACTCACTTGAGGGCCTCAACCACTACCTGTCGCTCCGGCCCCACGACGCTAAGTACCCAACGTTTCTCAGCCTGTCCTGACTCGGTGACTTGACTGACTATCAACTGAATGTCACAAAGTCCACGTTCTTTTCCACTGAGTCAATATGTATATGTGTGTATACATAAAACTTTAATAAAAGATAATATCCAATAACGTTCTATAAATGACATAAAGGGACACGATGTCATTTGGACAACGAACGACGTATAGAAAAAAATTTATATTTAAATAAAATTAACCTCCAATTAATGAAACGTTATAACAATACCAAAACGGTATGTAGTCGTACTTAGACGGTGTCCATATGTACACAAGGGGTAGGACTTGGGGGGAGGGAGGAGGGAGGGACGTGGTTGGGAGGTCCAGCAGGGTCATGTGGTCGGGGTTCCTAGGTCATAGTACGTAGCTTGGACCTAACCGCTAAGTAAAGTATATACTATACTATGTACAAAGTTACGGTAAGAGGGTTTAGTAGGTTGGGAGAGAGAGAGGGTGTCTCAGGTTTTCTGACAAGATATGTAGACACAGAGAAAACGACAGAACGTATGTCCCAATAGCAATGGTAGAAAGATATAAGGTAAATATACGTAATCATATGACATAACCACAACAAAAAAAAAAAAAGGACCGAATGAAGTGAGACATATTATCCGAGGTCAAAGTAGGTGGAGTAATCTTGACTGAGTTTACATAAGGAAAATTATCGACTCATTATGATGTAACACATATACATGGTGTCGAAAGAATAGGTAAGAAGACGACTATTACCCTCTTTTATTATCGTTTACTTCGTTGACTTTTTGTTGATTAGAGTTTTTATATGTTCGTCGAGGACGTCGAGTTAAGGTCTTTTTATTTGCTGGGTTAGTTTTTTACCCGGTTTCTTNACCGATTGTTTGAGTACTTTTCTGCGAGTTGTAGTGAGTAATAGTCTCTTTACGTTTAGTTTTGGTGTTACTCCATGGTAAAGTGCGGTCAGTCTTACCGACGCTAGGTTTACAGATGTTCGTTATTTACGACCTCTCCCACACCTCTTTTCCCTTGAGAGAATGTGACAAACACCCTCACATTTGATTATGTCGGTGATACCTCTTGTCACACCTCTAAGGAATTTTTTGACCTTTATCTTGACGTATAGAAAAAATTTTGTTAATCATTAGATCGTAATATAAGTATGATTCAGTTTGTTCACCTTAGTTTTACAGTTAAAAAAAATCAAGTCATTTTCAAGTATTTAATAGATTTTATGTATATAATATGTATATAAATATAAACATATTTTTTGGAAAAGATGATACGAACTATTTCCGTACTCTTTCTCTTAAAAAATTTTTTCTTCTCTACCTCTTTAACCTTTTGTACTTGATTTACTTTACTTTACCCTCCTTACTTTTATTTTATCTTTTTCTCTTTATTTGATCTATTTTCATTTTCTAGTAGTATATGAGGTCAAGAAAAATTTTGTACCGACGAGAAATCTTTGTATAGCTCGAGACCTCTTTTTTTTCGTTATCGACCCGTTTACATTAAAAGTTTTCTTAAGGTTCCATTAAGACTTTAAGACTATAATAAGTCCTAAAATTTTTTACTAATGTCCAAAAGGATAATTTACTATTAAAACTACTATATCTTAAGATAATAAAAAAACAACTGGTTAGTACTATGTTACCATAATTCACTCCTTATCCATGTATTATTATGATCATTTTATATAAATGGTCAAAAGTGTTAGTTATCGGTCTGGGGGGGTTCTTTTTAAATGTAAATGTTCGATGTTTCTCTTATATCAATTATATTGTTATATTTTATTCTATTTTAAACCCCCCAGTTCGTCTCACTACACCATTCACCTATGTTCGTACGTAAAAGTAGTCTAGTCTGTCAGAGAAAACTAACCACGTAAATTAGGTAAATATAAATTCCGTCAATAACTATACACATTAGGATAAACAACGACAAGTCAACGAGTTAACACAGACGGAGACGTTGGGGTACCTGACGTGGTACGGTCCGAAGGGACAGGAAGTGGTAGAGGACCTCAAAAGAGTTTGTCTACAGGTAACTCACTACTACGGTAGGTTGGTAGAGTAGGAGAGAGTTTGCGGAGAGGACGGGAGTCAGATGGGTCGTAGTTCTAGAAAAGGTAACTCAACCGTGAAACGTAGTCCACCGGTTTCATAACCTCGAAGTCGAAGTCGTAGTCAAGAAGGTTTCCTATAAGTCCCAACTAAAGGGTATCCCAACTGACCAAACTAGAGGAACGACAGGTTCTGAGGGTTCTCAGAAGAGGTCGTGGTGTCAAACCTCATTAGTTTAGAAGTAACGAGTCGGAAGAAATACCAGGTTGAAAGTGTAGACATGTACTGATGACATGTACTGATAACCTTTTTGGTGTCGAAACTGATATACCTGGAAACAACCGTTTCACTACAGAGATGAAAAATTATGTGACAGTCGAAAAGTAGGTTCCTCATTCGTAGAAAATTAAAGTACCGACGTCAGTGGTAGACGTCACTAAAACCTCAGGTTTTTTTATTTTAGACAGTGGCAAAGGTAAAAGGGGGTTTATAAAAAGTACTCCACTACCTTGTTCTACGGTACTAGAATTCAAAAAACTTACAATTCAAAATTCGGTCGAAAAAGTGAGAGGAAAAAGTGGAAGTAGTTCTCCGAGAAATCAAGGAGAAGTAAAACACGGTAATCCCACCAATAGTGGACGTAAAGACTTCAATAACTAAAAAGAGGGTCGTGAGAACTAAGGTCGAACTCAAAGTAGGTCAGATCGTAAAGTGTACTAGAGGAGACATATACGATTATTCGTTCCACTCTCATATGTATGTCGGAACTGTGTGAGGAAAGGGTTAAAACTTGGTCAAGTAACAAGTTACATTCTATGATAACTGAGGACTGGACGTATGTCCAGAAAGTCTTACGTTCATTGCACCGGACCATAAGATTACAGAAATTCTTAGACAGGCTCAGAAACATTGGGTTACCTACCGTCGTGT
The DNA here is from genome assembly GCA_006410555.1 of Capra ibex. Lineage (NCBI taxonomy): Eukaryota > Metazoa > Chordata > Mammalia > Artiodactyla > Bovidae > Capra > Capra ibex. The sequence continues at coordinate 34,818,529 of SJYO01004576.1, forward strand.
GGTCCGAAGGGACAGGTAGTGATTTAGGGCCCCAGACGAGTTTGAGTACAGGAAATCAACCACTACGGTAGGTGACAACGGAGAGGAGGACGGAAGTCAGAAAGGGTCGTAGTCCCAAGAAAGGTTACTGACTCAAGAAGTGTAGTCCACCGGTTTTATAACCTCAAAGTCGAAGTCGTAGTCAGGAAGGTTACTTAGTCAAGTAACTAAAGGAAGCCCCTAACTGACTAACCTAGAGGACCGTTAGGTTCCCTGAGAATTCTCAGAAGAGGTCGTGGTATCAAGTTTCCGTAGTTAAGAAGTCACGAGTCGGAAGAAATACCAGGTTGAGAGTGTATGTAATGTACTGATAACCTTTTTGGTATCGAAACTGATCTACCTGGAAACAACCGTTTCATTACAGAGATGAAAAATTATACGATAGATCCAACTAGTATCGAGAAGAAGGTTCCTTGTTCACAGAAAATTAAAGTACTGGAGTCAATGGTAGACGTCACTAAAACCTCGGGTTCTTTTATTTCAGACAGTAAAAAAGGTAACATAGAGGAAGACAAACGGTACTTCACTATCCTGGTCTACGGTACTAGAATAAAAAAAAAACTTATAACTCAAAATTCGGTCGAAAAAGTGAGAGGGGAAAGTGAAGGTAGTTTTCCGAGGGGTCAAGGAGAAACGAAATACGGTATTTCCACCACAGTAGATGTATAGAATCCAATAAATGTACAGAGAACCGTTAGAATTAAGGTCGTACACGAAGTAGGTCGGATCGTAAAACGTACTACATAAGACGTATATTTAATTTATTCGTCCCATTTTTATACGTCGGAACTGTATGAGGAAAGGGTTAAACCTTGGTCAGATAACAAGATACAGATTAAAATTAACAACGAAAAACTGGACGTATGTCGAAAAAGTCCTAGGTCCAGTCTATCAGACAATAAGGGTTAACAACTTCTTAAAAGGTGTCAAACAACACTAGATGTATTACTTTTCGAAACTGTATCAGTTATTACGTCTTCATCTACAAAAGACCTTGTGGGAACAAAAAAGATACTAGGTTACCTACAACCGTTAAACCAGAGACCAAGGAGAGAGAAAAGATTTAGATCGTATTTGTAGACCTTCAAGAGCCAAGTGTATGATAACTTCGAAGCGAACCTCTTTAAACTCGTAATGAAACGATTTCACAATCTACTACCATTAACACCCCATCAAACTCGTAGGAAACCGTAAGGGAAAGAAACTCTAACCTTACTTTTGACTGGAAAAGGTCAAGACACTGGTGACGACTCAAAAGGTTTAAACGACCGTATAACTCACGTCGTGAATATGTCGTAGTAGAAAATCCTGAACTTTATCGAGTCGACCTTAAGGTAGTGGAGGTGAATGAAACAAACATCACGATACAAGATTCCGGGTGAACTGAAGCCTGAGGTCCTATGGACCGAGATCCACTCACTAGTGTGGTGACACCGATAGACCCAGTAGTTCTGGACAAAATATATCAAGAAGACACATAAGAACGGTGGAGAAGAATTAGAGAAGACGAAGACAATCCAAGTATTGTAAAGACAGGAAATAACACGGGTAGAACCGTACTTTATAAGGGAACCATAGAGATTCAAAGAACTTCTCTAGAGACCAGAAAGGGTAAGACAAGAAAAGGAGATAAAGAAACGTAACTAGTGACTCCTTCCGAAAGAACAGAGAGGAACGATAGGAAACGTAGAGAACTAAGTCTACCCATACAGAAAGGTAAAGAGAAAAAGGAAATCAAAGAGAAGAAAAGAGTCTATAAACATTCTGAAGGAGTCTGTTGATAAAATGGAAGAACGGAAATAAAAAGAACTTCTACCAAAACTATTGGTAACGGACATGTTACAATGTTTGGAGACAAGTATCAAGAAGTCCGTGAGACAAATAGTCTAGATTACGGAACTTAGATAAACGGTGAAGGAGACATGTTAGTATTCCCTGAACGAAATCCAGTATAGACTTACCGGACCACCAAAAGGGATGAATTAATTTAAATTCAGACTTAAAATGTTATTCCTCAATCACTAGACTTGGTGTCAGTCGAGGACCAGAACAAAAACGAGTGACGTATCTCGAAGAGATAAACCTGACGTTTTTTATATTAGTTAGACTAAAACCATAAATGGTGGGACACTACAGGTACACATCTCAACAGAGAACACAAAAACCTTCTTCCATAAACGATATTGGTCACGTAAGAGAACCGTTTTCAGACAATCGGAACACGGGACGAAGAAAACATGATGTACCAGTTTGGACGGACAATAAGGTCCATAGAGAACTGAAGGATGAAAACCTAAGGTCAGAGGATTCTATTTTTACTATAAAAGAACTATTAATATAATGGTAAAAGAATTAACAAAATCCAAGTCCTCCTCTTCCCCTGCTGTCTCCTACTCTACCAACCTACGGAAGTGACTGAACTACCTATACTTAGACTCGTTCGAGGTCCTTAAACTCTATCTGTTCCTTAGGACCGTACGACTTCAGGTACCTCAACGTTTCTGTGTGGACACTCACTTGACTTGATAAAGGACATCCGGAAAAGGAAGAAAACACAAGAAACGTATCTTTTCAAGGAAACCGTAAACATTTCGACCAACCCACCACGACTTAAGAGAAATGAAAACGAACAGACCTTTCAAAAACTAAAGAAGTAGTTTAGACTTACTCAGAACGACCCATCTCATAAGAACCAACATCCAGACAGGGAAAGTAGTGAAATTTATATAACACGGTAAGGGAAGAACGAACATTCTAAAGACAACTCTTTGGTCGATTATCGGACTACCCTCAAGTGCACATACAACAGTAAAAGGAACAACTAAAATTATAAAATATAAACAGAAATTAAAACAGTGAAACTGATGAGACGTAGAACCACATAAAGAAGAACCCAAGTAGGATGTACCCTGATAGACACGAAGGACCTGAACCGACTGATAAAGGAAAGGGTACCATTCCTTCAAAAGTCGATAATAAAGAAGTTTATAAAAGAGTCCAGGAAAGAGAGAAAAGAGAAAGACCCTGCGTTATTACGTTTACAACTACGTAAATTATAACAGGGACTCCAGAGAACCGACAGAAGTAAAAAAGAAAAAAAGTAAGAAAACAGATATAAGACAACATACCGGTACTAAAGGTGGTAAGACTGGAGGTTCAGTAAACAAGTAATAAGACGGAGTAAATAAGACGACAACTAAGGAAGATCACATAATAAGTAGACAAACAAGAAATCAAGAATATCCAGAAACCATGTGTAAAGACCGTAGAAGAGGTAACAAAAGGACTTTAGGACCTAGTAGAAGTCATAGTAATAAGACTTAAGAAAAAGACCTTCCAACGGATGAAGGTGAAGTAAATCAACGAAAAGACCCCAAAATAGAACAGGGAAGTAGATCCTGTATTGAAAGACATTACACCAAAAACAAAATCGGTAACGACATGACACAAAAAAGAGCGACGAAGAGAGAAAGGAGACTACCTCCTCCGATTCTCCGAACACATTCCAACGACTACCCTCCCTGACCACCACTCTTTTTGACCCAGAACGAGACCACCCGTCCCGGAACGAGTCATTTCGAAATTAGGTTAACAGACGACTACTAACCCAAGGGAGGGATCATCAACAAACTGGACTTCATTAGGTCGGGATCCCGGATTCCCGAGATACCATGGCAATTACCACTTAAGGTTCTCTCGAATACAGTTACCCCAAGAAAGACCTAACGAAGAAGGTCACGGTAAAACCAACACGGGAGGTTCTGACTTCAGAGACAAAAAGGGTCAAGACACTTTCAGGACATTAATTTAGGGTACCCGGAAGTTCTAGTCTAAGTAAACCCTAAGGATCAGGGAAACAACCTAAGGGTCCGACCCTTCGGATTGTTACCCCGAGTCTTACAAGTGTTATCACCCTCTTGAAGAAACCATAAAAAGTCAAACACACAGTGAGAGGGCGTCCTAAACCCTCAACTAAAATAGAACTAAGATGGGGAGTATGGTAGAACAACGTCGAAGAAGAAGAAGAAAAAAACCTACACCTCATAGAAGAAACCCCCTTAAGGTCGTAGGTGAACAGTTACCAACACGTTGTAGATCAACACTAAAACCACGAGAACATACTCTTACTCACACGTGGGAAGATGAGGTGGTAGGACTTCATCTTCGAGATCCTGAAGATTATGACATAATTTATATTCAAAACTCTCATTTGTAGAACAAGGAGAAGGACTTAAATAACCCTTCCCTACAGGACTGAGAACACTTATCACGATGTTACTTACACCCAACGTATATAGAAGACATTAATACAAAAAGAGGTCCACATACGAGGTCTCACCCTAACGACCCAGTACATCATTAAAATCAGAAAATTCTTTAGAGATATGACAAGAGACATTACGTACATAGTTAAATGTAAGGGTGGTTGTCGCATTTTCCCAAGACAAAAGAGGTGTCGGAGAGGTCATAAATAACAAGTATCTAAAAAAATACTACTGGTAAGACTGGTACACTGTACTATGGAGTAACACCAAAGCTAAACGTAAAGAGGTTATTGATCCCTACGACTCGTGTACAAGTGTACAGCGAACTAGTAAGTATACATAAGAAACCTCTTTACAGGAAAATGTAAAAGACGGGTAAAAAATTTAACCCAATAAACGAACAAATTATAACTCGAAGTGCTCGACGAACATATTAAACCTCTAATTATGGAACAGACGAAACAAACGCTTACAAAAGAAGGTAAACTCCCAACAGAAAAGTAGAAAAAGTAACAAAGGAAACGACACTTTTTCGAAAATTCAAATTAATCAGGGGTAAACAATAAAAAAAAATTAAAAGTAATGATATCCTCCACCTAGTTTCTTCTAGAACGACGTTAAATACAGTCTATCACAAGACGGATATAAAAGGTGATTCAAAATATCGTAGGTCGGAACGTAAATCCATAAATTAGATAAAACTCAAATAAAAACACATACAATATTCCCTCACAAGATTCCGGCACATTCCTAAGTCGTTCTCCATTTAGTAGACGTTGGGTTCTTTGTGGTGAAGACCCTCTCAACCACCAAATTTGTTGACTTAAATTAGAAAGTTTGACGACCTCTGACATTCGCGTTCTAGTTCCACGGACGTCCCAGTCACAAACTACTCACGAGAAGAATCCAACGTCTACTGAGGAAGAACGACGTAGGAGTGCATCTAACAGGAGACACTAGAGTGTCACTCTCACTCCCTCCCTTTACTTTGTTTGAAAAATCACAAATAATATTCTGTACGATTAGGATAGTGACCCCTGACTGAGAAGAGACACCGGGCTGACTGGAGTACCCTTGTATGATGGAGGGTTTCTGGGACAAAGGTTTATGGTAGTACAGTTCTCACTATCGGAGTTGTATACTTACATCGGTATTGTTTTAAGTCAAGCACCTAGTATTATTGACTTTAAACGTAAATATCCTTGACACACTTCCTTCCTGATGGATATCAATCCTCCACTACGATCTCAACTTATACCAAGTTTACAAATCGTAAATAGTGAATATTCTGTAATCTTTCCTTGAATCAGAAACGTTCGGAATCAAATGTGTTGACATCGTATACTTTTTTACTAGAAATAATATTCTCGTAACCTTCTAATATATTCCACAACGTACATCCCGTTCGAGAATTTTCCGTGTCTTATTTATAGATTGTATACAGTTAAGAAACCAGATAATATATGAGTAATAGATCGTGTTCCGAATTTTGTATGAACCATTAGTTATTTCGATAAATTTACTTATTTTGAATCAAAGAAGTGAGAACCTTGTTATGATAGTTATTTACTTTAATACACTGTGAAAGAAAAGAGTAGTACAGTTTTAAATAAAACCCCTTTTAAAGTTTTGTATAACGTCAAAGAAAGAAGGAGGTATAAGTTATACATTACCTTGTCGTCATTCATAAGAAAAATTTTACTTTTAATATACCGTACACACTCGTATTATTTATGGTCTTTTGATCCAGTTAAAAGGACTTTTAATCGAACTTTCCTTTTTGACTCTCATTGAAACAAATACTGACTTAAATCGTCAAAATAATTAGGACAAGAGGGAAGAACCATGCCCCGATAGAAACGTGTTTAGATGACCCGAAAAGGTCTATGGTATCTAATTGAGTAAACACGGAATCTCCGTCTCTCTTTCATTGTTAAAAAGTATAGAGTTCACAAGATAGAATGTCCTTTCTTTATAATAAAAAGTAAATTACTTGTAATCGCGTACTTGTTAATTCTGTATTAACTTACTTCGATCAGTCGTTTTCTGTTCTGGAACGGAGACTCTTCGACGACTTCGACTGACACGAGTATAGACACCATAATAGATAATTCGACGTCATGGTTTCCCGTCTGTACATGACTGTCATTAACATGTCCAAACCATAGGAGTGCAAAATTTTAACGAAAGATTATCATTCGTAACAATCCTCTTTACTACCACGACTACTATTCTCTTACTTTGATGACTAACTGGATATCGACAGTTTAATGATAATTTTTTCCGTTCAATTTTTAGAAATAGACCAATAATTGTTGACGAGACTCCCAATCGAAATTAATGACATTCTTCTGAAATGAATAAGATTCCATCCCCATTCAGTAAATTATATCCAACTAATCTTGAAAATAATTTTTGTAATTTATTTCCGACTCAAAATTTTGTGGATCGAGGGATTTCACTTCCACTTTCACAATCAGTGAGTCAGTACAAGTTGAGAAAACAGAGACACTGGGGTACCTAATATCGGATGGTCTTAGAAGACAGGTACCTTAAGAGGTCCGTTCTTATGATCTCACCCATCGGTAAGGGAAGAGGTCCCCCAGAAGGACTGGACCCCTAACTTGGTCCAGAGGACGTAACGTCCACCTAAGAAATGGTAGACTCGGTGGTCCCTTCGGGAATCTAGGGATTTGTTTGATTCTTAAAGATACTTCATGTACCATAAATATATATTAACGATATAACCCTTATGTTTTTATTTTTTGACTCTTTGGAATGTCCTATACAACTCGAGGGTCAACCCCACATGTGACCCTCCAAATACATTTCCTTTAGAAATGCCGTCGGTTAAAGAAACCCAGTAAATATAAGAAATTCTCTGAATCTCTTTCATATATAAATCTCGACAACTTTTAACAGAAAGAAGTCGGTCTAGAATCTAATTTTATACATGTACAAGAAAAACTCTAAAAAAAAAGTCAAACGATATAAGACTACGATATTTTTTACGAGTAATCTAAAAGTATATTTCCTCCGTTTTGACGATGAAATAGTTAAGTAAGAAGGTAAACATTGACGAGGACTGTAAAGGGAAAACCATAAGAAAAGAAAAACAAAACGAAACAAGAAACTTTTATTTCACCACTTAACTATTTTCTCTATTTTCCAATGTTTTAATATGATAACTCTAATATATATATATGTATAGTACTATTATCAAATCCCTATTAAAATAGTTATAACATCTTAAAAATTATGAACAAGATGTATAGGGTTAAACTCTTTTGTGATAATTCCACAAACGTTGGAAAAATTGTCCTTGTGAAGACAAAAATTTCAGTAAAGATTACAATATTGTTATTCCACTATACAATATGTTAATTTTCATCTTCGGAAAAAAGATAAGATTTTCAACACGTAGAAACACAGATAATCAGATAGAAATGTAGGGTTTAATTTCGTGTACAGTATGTGTGTGTGTGTGTGTGTGTGTGTGTGTGTGTGTGTTTGTAGAATTCTAGTTTATCCAAGGATAACTGTCAAATCAACAGAATTAAATTTTATTATTTTAACCATGAATAAAAATCCATTATAAAAAACAGAAGGTAAAATTAAAGTTCATTTATCAACATCAATTTATCTAGATGGAAACTTACCAATAACACGTCCACGACTTATATGAAACTCATAGACAAAAATGTGTAGGTAATACCATAGTCTTTATTTTATTTAAATAAAAAGAAGGTCCGAACCTATACTCCAAACGTTATGTTTATTATCTATACAAATTAATCGTATGTCTTAATAAAGAAATCTATCATAAATTCTCAACTGAAAGACAGGATTGTATGTACAACTTTAAAGACAAACCTATGATAATGTAGATATCAAAACGTCAGGGAAAGAGTAAATCTCCAGTCTACTAATTTCGTAAATGGTTGACATTATTGGGAACAATCATTTTGAGAGGGACACAAGTAAGATCACAATGGATGTAAGAGTGTGGGTGTGCCATTGACACTTTATAGAAATTAAAACTAGACTGACACTTTTCCATTGGATTTTGTCATAAGATTAATTATTTCATTTTACCTCCTTTTATAGTTGATCGGTGTATTGTATCATTATTATTTTTAAGATCTTTTATAAAATCAATAAGTTAACAAACTACATTGTAGAAGGTATAGTTGGTAACCCAGTTCAAGCAATTAGCCCTTCTAATCTATAAAGTATAATCTCACAAACCAGACGAGTCCGATGGTCTTGGTACTAAGTAAAATACATTTCAGGTTTTTTCGTTTTCGTGTGTATCACAAACCCCTACATATGGAATATCATATAGACGACGACGACGATTCAGCGAAGTCAGCGCAGGTTGAGACACGCCGGGGTATCTGCCGTCGGGTGGTCCGAGGGGGTAGGGACCCTAGGAGGTCCGTTCTTGTGATCTCACCCAACGGTAAAGGAAGACTATATTAGATTCATTGTTCAAACAATTATAACAATGTATAAAATCACCAAACATCAAGTAGTTTATGAAACGTACACAAATGTAATAATTACGACTCTATTTATGTCAAATGAAACATATCTGTTTAGAAAATTAAGGGTAACGTGTCTAATGTTTTGACTCCATCTGTGGGACTTTATGCAACTTCCATTTACCGTATTACACTTACATTTTTCCTTAAAGACTGAAGTTTATACAGTCAGAAATCTTATGTTACTATTTTATATTAATAGTTCAGTAGAAACTCATTGTCTTATTTACAAATGATCTGAATAGAGGAATATAGATTTTACTTCTAGGGTATGAAATTTTCTTATATCTTTATTTTAAACTTTAACGCACAAAAGTAGAGTGTTTGGTTTAGGGTAAATAAATTAAAGTGGATAGGGTTTTGTGTCTGTGAATCTAAAGTATTACAACAGAATCTAAGGTCAACAACAACAATAAATATTAACCTAATGTTAACACAATATTACAAAACAATCAAAGACAACACATTGTTTCACTTATTCGATAAACATATGTATATAGGGGAGGGAGATCTCGGAGGGAAGGTGAGGTTGGGGAGATCCAGTAGTGTCTCGTGGCTTGAATTGAGGGGCACAATATGTCTTAGAGGGGTGATTGATAAAATAAAATATGTACTATCACATAAGTGTAGTTACGATGGAAGAGTTAAGTAGGTTAGGAGACGAAAGGGAGAGGGTACAGGTGTTTGGGTAAGAGACGGAGATTAAGCGATACAGACGGAACGTTTATCCAAGTGGTCATATAAAAAGATATAAGGTACGTAATTATATGTTATAAACAAAAAGAGAAAGATTGAAACGAGACATACTGTCTGAGATCTAAGAAGGTGTAATGAGTTATTTATGAGTTAAAGGAGGGAAAATACCGACTCGTTATAAGGAAACATATCTACATGGTGTAGAAGAAATAGTCAAGTAGATAGCTACTTGTGAATTCAACGGAGACACAGGACCGAACGTTTCTCACGATGGTTCTTGTAACCTCATGTACACAGGAAAACTTAATATCAAAAGAGTCCCATATACGACCCGGTATCCAGTCAGATCAGTTCCGATTCCAAAAAGGTCATCAGTACATACCTACACTCTCAACCTGACACTTCTTTCGACTCGTGACTTCTTAACTACGAAAACTTGACACCACAACCTCTTCTGAGAACTCCCAGGGAACCTGACGTTCCTCTAGGTTGGTCAGGTAAGACTTCCTCTAGTCGGGACCCTAAAGAAACCTTCCTTACTACGATTTCGACTTTGAGGTTATGAAACCGGTAGAGTACACTTCTCAACTGAGTGACCTTTTCTAAGACTACGACCCTCCCTAACCCCCACCCTCCTTTTCCCCTACTGTCTCCTACTCTACCGACGTACCGTAGTGGTTGAGCTACCTACACTCAGACTCACTTGAGGTCCTCAACCACTACCTTTCCCTCCGGACCGCACGACGTTAAGTACCCTAATGTTTCTCAGTCTGTGCTGACTCCCTGACTTGACTTGACTTGACTATTATCAAGATAAAAATAAAAAAATTCCTTGGAGATATGACAAGAAGTATCACCGACATAGTTAAATGTAAGGATGTTTGTCACGTTCTCCCGAGAGAAAAGAGGTGTGAGAGTGGTCGTAAATGAAAACATCAAAAAACAAAAACCACACGCACACACACACACACACACACATACACTACTACCGGTAAGACAGACTATACTCCCCTATAGAGTTACGTCAAAATTAAACGAAAAGAGATTCACTTTCACTTCAGCGAGTCAGCACAGGCTGACAAACACTGGGTACCTGAGATCGGGTGGTTCGAGGAGGCAGGTACCCTAAGAGGTCCGTTCTTATGACCTCACCCAGTGGTAAAGGTAGGGATCCCCTAGAAGGACTAGGTCCCTAACTTGGGTGTAGAGGGTGTAACGTCCGTCTGCGAAATTGACGACATGGTGGTCCCTTCGGGTTATTAATCACTGCAACACGTAGAAAAGTACATAGAGAACCGGAAGAAATATTGTAGAAACCTCTTTACAGATAAATGTAGAAGACGGGTGTAAAACTAACCCAACAAATAAAACTACAACTCGACATACTCAACGAACATATAAAACCTCTAATAAGAAAACGGTCAACAAAGTGAACGTTTGTATAAGAGGGTAAGACTCACAACAGAAAAACGGTAAGACTCTCAACGGAAAACAGAAAAATACCAAAGGAGACGACACGTTTTTGAAAATTCAAATTAGTCCCAGGATAAACACGTAAAGACAAAAACAATAGTAATCAGATCCTTCACCCAGTTTTCTTCTGGAACGCGTTAAATACAGTTTCTCACAAGATGGATACAAAAGGACATTCTGAAAATATCACCGACCGGAATGAAAATTCAGAAATTAGGTAAAACTCGAATAAAAACACATACAACAATACTTCACAAGATTAAAGTAAGAAAATGTACATCGACAGGTCAAAAGGGTCGTAGTAAATAACTCTCCCAAAGAAGAGAGGTAACTCATAAGAAATTATAAAACAGTTTCTATTCAACTGATATCCACACACTAAAATAGAGACCCGAAAGATAGGATAAGGTAACCAGACTTAAAAACCAAAACACGGTCATGGTAGGACAGAACTATTAATATCGAAACATAATATTAGATTTCAGTCCCTCGACAATGGAGGTCGAGACTAAAGAAAGAGTTTCAACAAAACCGAGAAGTCCCAGAAAAACAAAGGTATATTTAATATTTTAAAAACAAAATCAAGACACTTTTTAAGGTAACTATTAAACTATTTCTAGTGTAACTTAGACATCTAACGAAACCCATCATATCAGTAAAATAATGAGTTTCGTTAGATATTTAAGGTCAACAATATTTCTATATGTAAAAGGGAACATTTAGGGAACTGAAAGTATCTACATTTAACTGGAACGATACAAAAAACCTCTATAAAGGTAATACCAAAGTCAGTACCAACAAAATAAGACTGTTGAAATCTATCTTTTGAAAAACTATGACTTAATACCCAGAAAACAATGGTGGAAAAGTTTCTAATTAAATAAGGAAAGACTCTACTAAATACACGTGTCGGATTCCTATAACACCAGAAAACCTCAAACGAAATCAATGAACAAGTAAAATAATTAAGTAAAAGTTTTGATACCTATCTTACCCTTTTATATTTTTCTAATTTAACACCGTTATCTCTACTGAAGATTTGTCAAAGTCAGAGTTCTATTTCGTTCTACAGTTAAGACATTTCCGTTCCTAATAAGGAAGTGGTTGAAATGGGTATTCCCGATCTTATCGTCCGTACGTTATTTCCACATGACTACTTACCTACGTACATTTAATTTATTAAAGACTTTTATGTCAATTGAAAATCCTAAAGTTCTTAAGTATTTTTAACTACTTAAGTATTTCCGTAGAACAAATTTTCCCACTAAAAAAAAAACATGAGTAAATGACTCCAATCTGTACTTTTTTTACTTAATTTCAACATGTCTTTCTGTTCCGGACAACTCTTGTTCTTGAACCCTTAACCTTCTTTGGTCAAATAGAGAGTGTAAAGTGTTACATAGAAGTTAATAATCTGGATACAAAAACCAAAAAAAAAAGACAGAAGCTTCCGGGTTTGTTTTGTCTCTTCGTAGATGAGTCAAAGAAGATTTATCTTTCAAGTCTTTAACGAAAAGTCGTTGAGAGAAACACTCTTCTGTCATTGATTTTTATTATATTATAACGTAGACAAAAAGTTTATACAACAAAAGACATAGTATTGTTCACAAGATATTTACGGTGAAAGGAGTTCAAAAAAAGGTAAAATCAAGAAGTGTTAAGTGAATCTTCTTTCTTACCGTTCTATATAGACACGTAACAAGTGTTGACTCTAGAACCCAATAATATGAAACCGTAACAAATTTTTTATTCATATCTCATCGATTCTTTTGAGATTCACGTAAAAGGAGGTATTTATAATGAATCGTAAAAGTATGATTGTTTTGTTCGAACACCTTTTCACACTCATACTATGTCCGACTTTCCAGGACTCATGAATACGATTTTACCCAACTTATCCGTGAATCCCTAAAAACGAAGACAGGATATTAAAAGTTCATCTAGTCGTTAGAATGGGAATACCAAAATACTCATAGGATAGTCTCATCAGTTGTAAATAATTTCGACATCTTATCGTCAGTCAAGGAAGCATTTTAAGTTACTTCGTCGCCGTCCCGATCGGAATCGTCATCTGTCTCCGTTATACTACTTTACACTACCATGTACTCGTCGGAGGGTCGAAGACTTAAGAGAGAAACCACACAACAGATAACGAGTTATAATAGGAAAATAAAAAATTCTAGAGTAACAAAGACGTCTCAAGGGATTACTATAAGTCTAAAGGGATATGGAACAACGACTTACAAATTTAACTCAAATGAAACAGTAAGTCGGTAAGGAATTAAACAAGTAGTTAGGCAAGTATAAACTTCTCATAACTAGGTGATTATTCACCATATATACTAGGTATTAGTTCAGAATCAACTCAGTAGAGAATACTTTGGAAGATGTCGATGGCGAAAGTAAGAGTTACGGAGAACTTATCAGTAATGGCAATAATAAATGTTACTCACTCAAATATAAGTTTTAAAGGATGATAAGTGTGACATAATAAATCAATGAACAGAGAGAGGAAGTTATTTTAAATTCGAGAAGTTCCTAATACGATCACAGACGGATCCAGTAGATATTAGATTGGTTACATCACAGATTGTGTGTCACAGTAAACAATTTACACACACTCAAAAGATAAACTCACACAAATAAAAATTTAAAATCCAAATAAAAATCCAAATAAAAATTTAAAATAAATATATAAAACACCGTACACCCATAAAAAAAGGGGGACTGGTCCCTATTTTGAGTACGAGGGACGTAACCTTCACGTCTCAGAATTGGTGACCTGGTAGTCTTTTCAGGAAACAATTTACAAACGACTAACTGTTTTAATTACATACTTGTTAATTATTTATAATCACTACTCCATAGACGAAATTTCCGTGACGAAAGTTCTGTTTCAGAATAAAGTAGAAACTAATCCTGAGACCAGTTGTCTTCCCCTGAGTGTCATAGTCTTTATAAAAGGTTTTATCCTTACCTTAAATGATGTTATTACCTAAATAATAGGTAATAATAGGTTGAAAATTAGTCGTGAATGTAAAGAGTGAAACCATAGAAGTTCGGTTAATACGGTAAGATTAGAAGATATACCCTCCCTTCTTATTTATCTTAAAAAATTACCAAATCCACTTCAATACCTTCTTAAATTGACGAAGAGTAATTATAAGTTGTCAACTTCTTCGATGTATTAGGATAATATAAGTATAAAGAATGGTGTTTTGGTTTTGGTTGATTGACCAAACCTTCTTGTTTTATTTTAACACGGAACCAAATAATAATTATAAAAATTGGTACGTTCAATAGAGAGTTTTGAGTCCACTGATAGGTTAAAAAGTTTATAGTCTATCAGTATTTCTTGACACAAAAACAAAAAATGATTAGTTCTCAAACTATAAGTGTAAATACTAACTACCGTGGTACAATTAGTTTCTCACTAGACATACGGGTAACGATCACCGAGAGTCAGAAACCACCCTTCTATTTTTGACGGACATCTCTAAAAAATACTTTGTTACGAGTTTAAATGAAGTTTCTAAGTCTTTAATATGTTTTATATCCTTAGTCATCAAATTTTCAAAGGAGTCTATGAAGATTATCCGTGATGTCAACTCTTAGTAACTCTGGTTCATATTGTGAAAAATTTCACAGATATTTAGACGATTCCATTATCTACTTAGTAAAAATATGTCAAAATCAAAGATAAATTAAACCATTTAAATCAAATTAATACTCTACGAGAAGTATTCTTGAGTAATCCTAATACCCATTTGATCTCGTAAGAACTTTCTCCTTAACAAGAATTTGGTCTCGATTTCTTAGCAAAATAGGTCACCTTGACAAGACTTACTCTTCGTCATGGATTTCATCTCCCGAAATACGTTTTTGATACAGTCCTACGAATGTCCAATACATTAGATTAGACGAGTAACCAAGACTATTCCAATATTGGTTATGAACTAATACTAATCTTTAGTAATGTCCTTACTGAACGGAACTTGAAGTAGAGATAACTTTCATAATAATAAGGTAATGTATGTCTTATTACTAACTCGAGAACGGAAAGTACCTTGCTACTATATACTACCTAATTATAACTGTAATAAAGACATAAGAGAGGTCGTATCGTATAATATATTCTTCTATAGAGTTTCGTGAAAAACTCGTGACTCAAAATTTGTTCTCTTGAGAACTGTAACGTATAATGGAATTCAAGTCAAGTGAGTGAGTCATCACAGACTGAGAAACACTGGGGTACCTGACGTCGTACGGTCCGAAGGGAAAAATAGTGGTTGAACCCTTCGAATGAGTTTGAGTACAGGCAGTTCTGGCCCTACGGTAGTCGGTAGACTAGGAGACAACAGGGGAAGAACGACAACGACGACGATTCAGCGAAGTCAGCAAAGACTGAGACGTTGGGGTACCTGATGTCGGATGGTCCGAGGAGGCAGGTACCGTAAAAGGTCCGTTCTCATGACCTAGAAAGGATCGTAGTCCCAGAAAAGGTTACTCAATCAAGAAGTGTAGTCCACCGTTACATAACCTCAAAGTCGAAGTCGTAGTCTGGAAGGTTACTTATAAGTTCTGACTAGAGGAAATCCTACCTGACTGAGCTAGAACGTCAGGTTCCCTGAGAGTTCTCAGAAGGAGTTGTGGCGTCACGTTTTCGTAGTCAAGAACCCACGAGTCAAAAGAAATACCAGGTTGGGGGGGGTAGGTATGTACTGATGACCTTTTTGGTGTCGAAACTGATCTACCTGGAAACAACCGTTTCATTATAGAGAAGAAAAATTATACGACAGATCCAACCAGTATTTAAAAGGAGGTTCGTCGTCACAGAAACAAAAAGTACCGACGTCAGTGGTCGACGTCACTAAAACCTCGGGTTCTTTTATTTCAGACAGTGAGAAAGGTAACAAAGGGGTAGATAAATGGTACTTTACTACCCTAGTCCACGGTACTAGAATCAAAAGACTTACAACTCAAAATTCGGTTGAAAAAGTGAGAGGAGAAAATGAAATTAGTCAAGTCAAGTCAGCGAGTCAGCACAGGCTGAGAAACGCTGGGGCACTTAGCGTCGTGCGGTCCGGAGGGACAGGTAGTGGCTGAGGGCCTCAAGTGAGTCTGAGTGCAGGTATCTGAGTCACTACAGTAGGTCGGTAGAGTAAGAGTCAGCAGGGGAAGAGGAGGACGGGGGTTTGGGAGGGTCGTAGTCTCAGAAAAGGTGACTCAGTTGAGAAGCGTACTCCACCGGTTTCATGACCTCGAAGTCGAAATCATAGTAACGAAGGTTTCTTTAGGGTCCCGACTAGAGGAAGTCTTACCTGACCAACCTAGAGGAACGTCAGGTTCCCTGAGAGTCCTCAGAATAGGTTGTGGTGTCAAGTTTTCGTAGTTAAGAGGCCGTGAGTCGGAAGAAGTGTCAGGTTGAGAGTGTAGGTATGTACAGGTGTCCTTTTTGGTATCGGAACTGATCTGCCTTGAATCAGCCGTTTCATTACAGAGACGAAAACTTATACGACAAATCCAACCAGTATTGAAAAGAAGGTCCCTCATTCGTAGAAAATTAAAGTACCGACGTCAGTGGTCGACGTCACTAAAACCTCGGGGGGTTTTATTTCAGACTGTAACAAAGATGACAAAGGGGTAGATAAAGGGTACTTCACTACCCTGGTCTACGGTACTAGAAACAAAAGACTTACAACTCGAAATTTGGTTGAAAGAGTGAGAGCAGAAAGTAGTTCTCCGAAAAATCGAGGAGAAGTGAAAGATGGTATTCCCACGACAGTAGACATTTAGACTCCAATAACTATAAAGAGGGCCGCTAGAACTAAGGTTGAACACAAAGAAGGTCAGGTCGTAAAGAGTACTACATGAGACGTATATTCAATTTATTCGTCCCACTGTTATATGTCGGAACTGTATGAGGAAAAGGATAAACCTTGGTCAGACAACAGGGAACAGGTCAAGATTGACAACGAAGGACTGGACGTATGTCTAAAGAGTTCTCCGTCCAGTCCACCAGACCATAAGGGTAGAGAGTCTTAAAAGGTGTCAAATAACACTAGGTCTGTCAGTTTCCGAAACCGTATCAGTTATCTCATCTTTATCTACAAAAAAAGACCTTGAGAGAACGAAAAAGTTACTAGGTCGACTACAACCGTTAAACTAGAGACCAAGGAAACGGAAAAGATTTTGGTCGAACTTGTAGTCCCTCAAGTCCAAGTGCATAACGACTTCGGACCGATCCTCTTAAAACTCGTAGTGAAAAGATCGCACACTGTACTCACGTTAACACGCCATCAAACTCGCAAGAAACCGTAACAGAAAGAAACCTTAACCTTACTTTTGTGGAAAAGGTCAGGACACCGGTGACGACGCAAAAGGTTTAAACGACCGTATAACTCACGTCGTGAAAGTGTCATAGTAGAAAGTCCTAAACTTTGTCGAATTGACCTTAAGGTAGTGGAGGTGATCGAAACAAGTATCACTACGAAAGACTCCGGGTGAACTGAAGTGTAAGGTTCTACAGACCAAGATCTAATCACTAGTGTAGTAGTACTAATAGACCCAGTACTTCTAGAAAAAATATGTCAAGAAGACACATAAGAACGATGGAGAAGAATTATAGAAGACGAAGACAATCCGGGTATGGTAAAGACAGGAAATAGCTCTGGTAGAAACGTACTTTACAAGGGAACCATAGAGATTAAAAGAACTTCTCTAGAGATCAGAAAGGGTAAGACAACAAAAGGAGATAAAGAAACGTAACTAGTGACTTCTTCCGAAAGAATAGAGAAGAACGATAAGAAACCTTTAGACGTAAGTCTACGAATATAGAAAGGAAAAGAGGAAACGAAAAGTGGGGAGAAGAAATGAAATTAGTTCCCCAAGAAATCAAGAAGAAGTGAAAAACTGTATTCCCACCACAGAAGACGTATAGACTCTAATAACAATAAAGAGGACCGTTAGAACTAAGGTCGAATACGAAGTAGTTGGGGTCGTAAATCGTACTACATGAGACGTATATTCAGTTTATTCGTACCACTGTTATATGTCGGAACCATATGAGGAAAGAGTTAAACCTTGGTCAGATAACAAGATTCAGGTCAAGATTGACAACGAAGAACTGAACGTATGTCTAAAGAGTCCTCCGTCCCTTCCACCAGACCATAAGGGTAGAGAAATTCTTACAAGGTGTCAAACAACACTAGATGTATCAGATTTCAACACCATATCTGTTATTTCGTCTTTATCGACAAAAAGACCTTGAGAGAACGAAAAACATACTGAGTTACCTACAACCTTTGTACTGGAGAACATGGAGAGGGAAAATATTTAGGTCGAAGTGATAGACCTTCAAGAACCAAGTATATGAAGACTTCGGAGTGAACGTCTTAAAATTCGTAATGTAACGATCATACACTTTACTCACGTTAAAACACCATCAAACTTGTAAGAAACCGTAATGGAAATAAACCCTGACTTTACTTTTGACTGTTAAACGGTAAGACACCGGTGAGCTCAAAAGGTTTAAACGACCGTATAACTCACGTCGTGAAATTGTAGTAGTAGAAAATCCTGAACTTTATCGTGTCGACCTTAAGGTAATGGAAGCGTTCGAAACAAATATCATACGAAGAATTCCGGGTGAACTGAAGGGTAAGGTCCTACAGACCGAGATCTAAGTATAACAGTATGAACGAGATCTTTGTATAGTGGAATGAATGTGTAAAGAACTTTATTAAATCTGGTTCCTTGTTCCCACTCCTTTTAATTTTAAACAGAAGTGTAGAAGATCCAAAAGAAAGAAACAAGGGGGACAGAATCAACGTAGAGTCAGAGGGTCCAAAAATTCGTAGACAGGTCCATTTTACAAACGAACGTTGGACCTTTAATCGGAAACTGGACCTTTTACTTAACTGAGAAAGCGAGGAGAAAACAGGTCGTCTTTAAGACAAACTGAAACTTATGGTGATTTTATGGTGATTTTAGTTACGATATATTTAGACAGTATCTTTGTACTCAGTAACGAGGTCCCGGTTTGAGTACGATTTTATTCGTTCAGAGTAAAACTACACAGACTCTTAATGAAATCTTAGGAGAAATATTCGTTCTTCGACTATATAAAACGTGATATAAAGAAAAACAAAGGAAAAAGAGGATGAATCTCTAATAGTTATCTGGATTTCTGTAAACCCTTATTTATGTTGTTTCGTTTCATAAATTTCACTTGGAAGTTCCTAATCTCCTTTACCTTCGTAGTTCTGTAACAAGTCTTTATCTACTTTTTGTATAGTGATAGGTTCTATGTAATGATTTAGGGTAGTGGTGTTCGTACATATATTATGTCAAAGAAATGTAAAGTATAAAACTTTAATACCGGTTTATAACTTCGATTATAAAAACCGATATTATAAATAAAAGTTTTTGTATTTAATTGAACAAATTATATATCGTTAAACAATATTACTCTAAACTACATCCGATAATATAGCCTGTTTTTAAATTGTTTTCTATACTTTATTTCCTGTTTAACAGGTCGTATAAATTTCCTCCTAATAAATGGATAAATAGATATTCATTACGAGTATTTAAGAGGTTCGGTCCGAAGTCGTTATGCACTTAGTACTTTAAGGTCTACAAGTTCTACCAAAATCTTTTCCGTCTCCTTTTTCTCTAGTTTAACGGTTGCAGACGACCTAGTACCTTTTTCGTCCTCTCAAGGTCTTTTTTTGTAGATAAAGACGAAATAACTGATACGGTTTCGGAAACTGACACACCTAGTGTTATTTGACGCCTGTTAAGACTTCCTCTACCCTTATGGTCTGGTGGACTGGACGGAGAACTCTTTAGACCTACGTCCAATCCTTCGTTGTCAATCTTGACCTGTACCTTGTTGTCTGACCAAGGTTATCCTTTTCCTCATGCAGTTCCGACATATAACAGTGGGACGAATAAATTGAATATACGTCCCATGTAGTACTCTTTGCGACCTGACCTCCTTCGTGTTCAACCTTAGTTCAAACGGTCCTCTTTATAGTTATTGGAGTCTATACGTCTACTGTCGTGGGAAAACCGTCTTTCACTTCTCCTTGACTTTTCGGAGAACTACTTTCATTTTCTCCTCTCACTCTTTCAACCGAATTTCGAGTTGTGAGTCTTTTACTTCTAGTACCGTAGATCAGGATATTGAAGTACCCTTTATCTACCCGTTTGTCACCTTTGTCACAGTCTGAAATCAAAACCCCCGAGGTTTTAGTGACGTCTACCACTAACGTCGGTAATTTTATTTTCTATGAATGAGGAACCTTCCTTTCAATATGGTTGGATTTGTCATATAATTTTTCGTCTCCGTAATAAACGGTTGTTTCCAGGTCGATCATTTCCGATATCAAAAAGGTCAACAATACATACCTACACTCTCGACCTGAGACTTAATTCGACTCGCGGCTTCTTAACTACGAAAACTTTACACCACAACCTATTCTGAGGACTCTCAGGGAACCTGACGTTCCTCTAGGTTGGTCAGGTAAGATTTCCTCTAGTCAGGAACCACAAGAAACCTTCCTTACTACGATTTCGACTTTGAGGTTATGAAACCGGTGGAGTACGTTTCTCAACTGAGTAACCTTTTATGAGACTACGACTCTCCCATATCCTCGTCCTCCTCTTCCCTGTTGTCTCCTACTCTACCGACCTACCGTAGTGGCTGAGCTACTTGTACTTAAACCCACTTGAGACCCTCAACCACTACCTGTCCCTCCGGACCGGACTACGTTAAGTGTCCCAATGTTTCTCAACCTGTACTGACTTGCTGACTTCACTTGACTTGACTTCCTATATAAATATCCATTCATATCTGAAATCCCTGGTGATGTTACCTACTAAGGTACTCATGGACTCGGATGACAATCGTCCTGTGTAGAGGGTGGGAGATAAGGGTCTGACGCCATCTCCTCCATCGTTTTTAACATGAATTGGTCTTAGGTCTTAGTCTCTTTAGATGGATTATCGACGAAACTGGCGTTATAACTGGAAGTACAATCACTTTCGACACCAGTCACAAAAGTGCACTGAAACACACACACACACACACACACACACACACACACACACATCGTCTCAAAATAACTTCATAATTTTCCCCGTCTCTTTCGAAGACTGTATCTATAGTTTTCCCCCTGTCTCTCACGGGGTGAACGATCGGAAGTCGTTCCCTTAATATATGAAAATTTTAATCAATAATGTTATTTAGATTTCTTATAGGGTTCCAACATTTTTCTAATGGTCTAAACGAGGGTGTTAAATGTAAAATCCTATTGTCACAATCCTGAGTTGTTATCTTTCTAGGATGGTCTGGGTGAAGGTATTATATGTAAGATCCTGTAGTCCTAATCAGTCTTCCAAAAGTCCTGCCTCTTTGAGAGGAGTCCGTCCTATGTAACAACAAGATATTAGGTATCATCCCTCAAAATTGACTCAACAAACAACACGTTAGTAGTCAAGGGTCTAATTTCTTTTTTCATAAAATACACTGATTCTGATTCCTTACATCTTTCTCTCGTTTCTTTTTTTTATTTTCTACAAACAGGAAAGAAGGAGGAACTCGTGAGGTCTGGGGATATTTGCGGAGTTCTTGGGGACTAAGGAGAGAGGAGGAGTCCCTGTGGTCTGTAGAATCGTTGGATGGATCCTTAACTGAGAGAGTAAGGGGGGAGAAGAAAATTCTTTTAATACAACGGTTCCCTTTCTCTACAGCAAAGGTAAGGTATTGATGAAGGACGACAACTTCCCGTAGTAGGGATTTAACAACTCCGTTGTATAAGAAGATTGGGAGTATAACTCCCAGAGACTGGGTCCCCGGGGTTCATCGACAACCTCCTCAACAACCCGTAAGAATCCTCGGACCTTTTGGTAAACATTGAATTTTCGAAAGTTTGTCAATCTTTATTTAGGTCAATGTGTCAATGTCTACGTCCCTCTAAAAATTACGGAAAAATTAAATCTCTTTAAATGACATTCCGTCTCTTCATCCTTGATAGAAACTCGTTTTCCAAGTTTTTAGTCTTAAGTGGAAGTCCTTTTTACTCGGTTACCTTTAAAAGGTATAATATAGGAAACAATCTATATCTTTTGCAATTATGATTTATAACGAAGAAACACCCGTGGTTCAACTATAATGAATTGGATTCAAACAGACAAAAAACTACCATCTCCTTTCTCTCTTCTTTTTATCAAATAATATATGGGTCGAAGTCGTGAACATACTAAAAATAATTTTAAATACTTTTTCAGATCTTTTTATTTCCTACATATAAATGTATCTACAATACCCCTCCCTCCACCTTCCCCCCAAGTACAAACCCTTGCGTACATTCTTAATTTCTAAAATTTTAATTTTTTTTTATTTTTTATTTTTTTTATTTAAAATTTTTTTTTTTCTTTTCTTTTTATTTCCTCAGGCACCCCAACGTTTCTTAGGTTGTATTGAATCACTGATATATACACTGTTTATATGTATATACCGTAAATAAATAAATAAAAATTATTTGATCCAGTCCCGCCACCGGTTCTCCTCGTTGGGGTGCAGGTTCCTCGCCACCGACACGCCCGTGTCCTCCCGGTTCTCCTCGATGAGGTGCAAGTTCCAGTCCTCCCCGCTGACACTCCTCTATGAGGAGTAAGTTCCATTCCTCGTCACCGACGTGAAACGACCTCGTCGGTACTTCTCTATGTTGTGCAGGTTCCATTCTCTTTGGGTCCATTCTGTCATACACAACACTCTCCGTAGTCTCCCGTCTATATGTTTGGTATTAGTATCTTTTGATCAGTTAGATTAGTGTATCTGGTGTCGGAACAGATCGAGTTACTTTGATTCGATAACGACACACCCGGGTGTGTTCTGCCCGTCCAGTACCACCTCTCCAGACTGTCTTACACCAGGTGACCTCTTCCCTTACCGTTTGGTGAAGTCATAAGAACGGAACTCTTGGGGTACTTGTCATACTTTTCCGTTTTACTATCCTATGACTTTCTTCTTGAGGGGTCCAGCCATCCACGGGTTGTACGATGACCTCTAGTCACCTCTTCGTTGAGGTCTTTCTTACTTCCCTACCTCGGTTGTGTTTTTGTCATGGGTCGACACCTACCCTGACCACTATCTTCGTTCCAGACTACGACATTTCTCAAACTTGTCACTACAACCTCTTCTGAGGGAACCTGACGTTCCTCTAGGTTGGTCAGGTAAAATTTCCTCTAGTTAGGACCCACATGAAACCTTCCTGACTACGATTTCAACTTTGAAGTTATAAAACCGGTGGAGTACACTTCTCAACTGAGTAACCTTTTCTGAGACTACGACCCTCCCTAATCCTCGTCCTCCTCTTCCCTGCTGTCTCCTACTCTACCGACCTACCGTAGTGGTTGAGTTACCTGTACTCAAACCCACTTGAGACCCTCAACCACTACCTGTCCCTCCGGACCGCACGACTCTAAGTACCCCAGTGTTTCTCAGCCTGTGTTGACTCACTGACTTGACTTGAATTACGATGTTAAAGAATTTAAACCTGAAAGACCCCTTCATGAAGGAATCCCTCATTCTAAATCGTTCTTATACCTAGTCCAAGAAGTAAATAGGAGAGAAGGATTTTAGTACCCTTTTAATACATAGAGAACTATGCATCTATATTTTAATATTGGATGTGTGTATGTACACACATATGTTTATATATTTATTAAGGTCGTCTTAGTTTCGTACCACATTAAACTTCTTTTAAACTTATTGATTTTATAACTATGTATTTATAGTTATATGTATTTATATCAGTTCATCTTACATTCTAACATTAATGTCAAAAAAATAAAAATCTGTTATATTTACTTCTTCTTTTGAACTTTCACACACATTAAAGGAGTTCCTATGTTTTAATCATACACAAATCGGAAATAAACGAAAAGATTGAAACAACCCAAATTAGGGTACACGTCCTTTGTGTCTTTCATCTGTCCGTTATTTCGAATAATTTAATAATTTATCATTTCCTTGATCTTGAGTAATATTACTATAAACTTAGTCATCATATTACCTAAGGTAATACTTCACAGATGATCCTAGTGACAGTAATGGTAGTTTCGTATAAATTATACGAAGGAATCCGTCACAACTGGAGGTACTCGGATGGAGATGAGTATAAATTTCTCTTGAACTGTTCTAAATAATTTATAAACGTGTCCTTTCCTGGACAGAAAAACGAAGGGAGAAAAAGAAGGGAAAGTATACTCAACAGTTTGTATCGTTAAGAGAGTTGACTCTTACTCTTCTCATTTTCTCATCTAAAATTTTATAATAACTACTCAAAAAAAAAAAAGTACTATCAGTTTTTCATTCTAGTATTATATAGGACCGAAACCATATTCAAGTTACAAATTTGAATTTTTATTATAACATATAAGATGAAAGTTAAAAAGTGATCAAAAAGTTGATAAAATTACAAAATTTCGTTGTAATTTTTATGAATACCGTGAACATAATGTTATGAATGTCTTTTGTATATATTCCCTCGTGAAAAGAAGAAGGAGACCGACACTATACAAACATTTACCATGGTGGTTAATGGTCAAAATCAACGAGGTAGTACAGATACCTAAAGATAGATGACCTTTAGGTAACGGGTGAGTACTCTATCACTCTATGTATATTTGT
The DNA here is from genome assembly GCA_006410555.1 of Capra ibex. NCBI lineage: Eukaryota > Metazoa > Chordata > Mammalia > Artiodactyla > Bovidae > Capra > Capra ibex. The sequence continues at coordinate 34,843,248 of SJYO01004576.1, forward strand.
GTTCTTCGGGACAACCTACCGTTTCTCTAAGATAACAGATACTTTCTCATCGATTCGGAGTCGGAAGTAGAAGTACATCATCAAACTTTATCATAAGAACTTAAGATCTAGACTAGTTTTTTGAGAATACAGTCTTAGTTGTATTAAAGGTTGAGGATCATACATAACTCCAGTTTTAGATGTTCTTTATAATATTCTTATAAAATACACAGAAGAACCCGTTTTTTTAGACTTTCTTGGAAAACACACTGTTTCATAAGGTACCGTATTGAGAGTAAAGGAGACTACCCAAGAAATAAAGTCACAAAGGTCGTACAATCTCAAGGGTCTTTCACCTTTAATAAGGTTAGACTTGATGACGGGTGTGAAAACCGAAGATTGTACCAGACCTTTAGGGGTTTTAGATTGAGACTCGATCTTGCACATGAGATAAAGGAAATTTCTTTTGAAGTACTTCTGAAATAAACCGTGTTAATAGATAGAGTAAAAATTGAAAGAGTTGCAGACGAATGACCTTACCTTGTGAAAAATTTCAAATAAATAAATAATTTAAAAATTAACAAATAACCCTATAACGAAGTGTTACAACACCATCAAAGAGGACATATTACTTGACTTAGTCGATATACGTATGTAAATAGGGGAGGGAGGTCGGAGGGAGGGTAGAGTGTGGAGGGGTAGGGTGGGTAAACCAGTAGTGTCTCGTGGAAGGACACGAAGTGTCGTCCGAGGGTGATCGATAGATAGAATGTGTACTATCGAATATATACAATCAGGTCAGAGTGTTAAGTAGAGTAAGAGGGGAAAGAGGACACAGGTGTACTGGTAAGAGATATAGACACAGAGGGAAGGTCAGGACGTTTACCCAAGTAGACATGGTAAAAATATCTAAGGTGCGTATACGTAATTACTTCCCATAAAAAAAAAGAGAAGGTTGAATGAAGTAAAATATATCGTCTGAGATCCGTATAGATACAAAGATGTTTTCTGACATAAAACAAGAAAATCACCGACTCATTATCAGGGAACATATATACATGATGTAGGAAAAATAGGTAAATAGACAGTCTGTAAATCCAACGAAAGTCCAGGACCAACAGTATCTATCACGAGGTTACTTGTGACCCCATGTTTAGAGGAAAACTTAATACAAAAAGATTCCCGTATACTGGTCATCACCTTGACGACCCAGTATACCATCAAGACACATCTGGATGTTCTGGAAAATCTTGATTACTGTTTTTTTCTACAGAAAAAGTAATATCCCCTGACCTTACGTTTTCATCCTTCAGTTCTTTGTGGACCTCATCGTCCGTTTAAACCGGAACCTTATGCCTTACTTCGTCCCGTCTCCGATCATCTCAAAACGGTTCTCTTACGTGACCAGTATCGTTTGTGGGAGATGGTTGTTGTCTTCTCTTCTGAGATGTGTACCTGTAGTGGTCTGCCAGTTGTGGCTTTAGTCTAACTAATATAATAAACGTCGGTTTCTACCTCTTCGAGATATGTCAGTCGTTTCTTTCTGGTCTTCGACTGACACCGAGTCTAGTACTCGAGGAATAACGGTTTAAATCTGAATTTGACTTTTTTCATCCCTTTTGGTGATCTTGTAAATCCATACTGAATTTAGTTAAGGGAATACTAACATGTGACATTCACTCCTTATCTAAATTCCCTGATCTTGACTATCTCACAGACTGCTTGATACCTTACTCCAAACACTGTAACATGTCCTCTGTCCCTCGTTCTGGTAGGGGTACCTTTTCTTTACGTTGTTTCGTTTTACCGACAGACTTCTCCGGAATGTTTATCGACACTTTTCTTCTCTTCACTTTTCGGTTTTTCTTTTCCTTTCTATATTCGTAGACTTACGTCTTAAGGTTTCTTTCCGTTCCTCTCTTTTCTTTCTGAAGGAGTCGTTAGTTACGTTTCTTTATCTCCTTTTGTTGTCTTACCCTTCCTGATCTCTAGAGAAGTTCTTTTAATCGCTATGGTTCCCTTGTAAAGTACGTTTCTACCCGTGTTATTTCCTGTCTTTACCATACCTGGATTGTCTTCGTCTTCTATAATTCTTCTCCACCTTTTTTATGTGTCTTCTTGACATGTTTCTTTTTCTTTTTCTCGAAGTACTGGGTCTATTAGTGCTACCACACTAGTGAGTAGATCTCGGTCTGTAGGATCTTACATTTCAGTTCACCCGGAATCCTTCATAGTGATCCTTGTTTCGATCACCTCCACTTCCTTAAGGTCAACTCGATAAAGTTTAGGACTTTTTACTACGACACTTTCACGACGTGAGTTATACGGTCGTTTAAACCTTTTGAGTCGTCACTGGTGTCCTGACCTTTGCCAGTCAAAAGTAAGGTCAGGGTTTCTTTCCGTTACGGTTTCTTACGAATTTGATGACGTGTTAACGTGAGTAGAGTATGTGATCATTTCATTACGAGTTTTAAGAGGTCCGGTCTGAAGTCGTTATGCACTTGGCACTTGAAGGTCTACAAGTTCGACTATAATCTTCTCCCTCTCCTTGGTCTCTAGTTTAAAGGTTGTAGGCGACCTAGTGACCTTTTCGTACTCTCAAAGTCTTTTTCTTGTAGATAAAGAAGAAATAACTGATACGTTTTCGAAAACTGACACACCTAGTGTTATTTGATACCTTCTAAGACTTTCTTTACCCTTATGGTCTGGTGGACTGGACGGAGAACTCTTTGGACATACGTCCAGTCCTTCGTTGTCAATCTTGACCTGTACCTTGTTGTTGACCAAGGTTTATCCTTTTCCTCACGCAGTTCCGACATATAACAGTGGGACGAATAAATTGATTATACGTCTCATGTAGTACTCTTTGGGACCCGACTTTCTTCGTGTTTGACCTTAGTTCTAACGACCCAATTTTAAAGTTATTGGAGTCTATACGTCTACTGTGGTGAGAATACCACCTTTCACTTCTCCGTGATTTTTCGGAGAACAACTTTCACTTTCTCCTCTCACTTTTGCAACCGAATTTCGAGTTGTAAGTCTTTTGCTTCTAGTACCGTAGGCCAGAGTAGTGAAGTACCCTTTATCTACCCCTTCGTCACCTTTGTCATCGACTGAAATAAAACCCCCTGAGGTTTTAGTGATGTTTACCACTAACGTCGGTATTTTAATTTTCTGTGAATGACGAACCTTCCTTTCAATACTGGTTGGATCTATCGTATAACTTTTCGTCTCCGTAATGAAACGGTTGTTTCCAGACAAACAAGTTCCGATACTAAAAAGGACACCAGTACATACCTACACTCTCAACCTGACACTTCTTTCGACTCGTGACTTTGAGGTTATGAAACCGGTGAACTACGCTTCTCAACTGAGTAACCTTTTCTGGGGCTACGACCCTCCCTAACTCCCGTCCTCTTCTTCCCCGACCGTCTCCTACTCTACCGACCTACCGCAGTGGCTGAGTAACCTGTACTCAAACTCAGTTGAGCCCCTCAACCACTACCTGGTCCTCCGGACTGCACGACGTCAAGTACCACAACGTTTATCACCTGTGATGACTCACCGACTTGACTTGACTACCATCAAGATAAAAATCAGAAAATTCCTTGAGACAACAAGAGATGTCACCAACATAATTAAATGTAAAGGTAGTTGTCACGTTCTCTCAAGGGAAAAGAAGTGTGGGAGAAGTCGTAAATAGCAAATATGTGTAAAACTATTACCGATAAGATTATCCATACTCCACTATTGAGTAACTTCAAAACTAAACGTAAAGAGATTATTAGTCACAGCAACATGTAGAAAAGTACACGGAGAACCGGTAGGTACACAGAAGACACCTCTCTACAGATAAATCCGGAAGACGGGAAAAAAACTAACCTAACAAAAAATAAAATACTATAAGTCGACGTACTCGACGAACATATAAAGTTACTAATTAGGAAACAGTCAACGAAATAAACGTTTATAAAAGAGGGCAAGACTCCGACAGAAAAACAGAACATATTTAAACGAAGCAACACGTTTTCGTAAATACAAATTAATCAAAAATAAATATTAAACAAATAAAAACGGAAATAAAAGTAATGAGGTCCTCCACTTAGTTTATTCCAGGACGACACTAAATACAGTTTCTCGTAAAAAGGATACAAAAGAAAATGATCAAAATCTCACAGACCGGAATATAAAACCAGAAATTAAGTAAAACTCAAAAAAAAAAGCATATATAAAATCCACCATAAGATTAAAATAAAAAAAGAAAAAAGATTATAAACAACGACGTGTACTCGAGAGATCAACACGAGACTTCCGAATTAACGAGACGTCGTACATCCCGAATTAAGTGGGAGGCTCTTAACTTGGGTACAAGGGACGGAACGTTCCGTATAAGAATTGGTGACTCGTTGGTTTCTTCAGGGGATTAAAGTAATAAAATGTACGTCGACAGGACAAAGGAAGGGGTCTTAGTAAATAACTTCTCCGACAGAAAAGAGGTATCATATAAGAACGAAGGATACAGTGTCTAATCTACTGATCTTCGGACACCGAAATAGAGACCCGAAAGATAAGACATGGTACCCAGATATAAAGAAAAAGAATAAAAAATGAAAAAAAAAACATGTACATGGTTTGACACAATTAATGACACAGAAACATCGTATCAAACTTCAGTCACTCAGACTAACGAAGACCACAAAAAGAAAAGTTCTAACGGAACCGATAAGCTTCAGAAAACACAAAGGTATGTTTAACATTTATAAAAACAAGATTAAGACATTTCTTACGGTAACCATTAAACTATCTTTAAAGTAACTTAGACATTTAACAAAACCCATTATATAAGTAAAAGTATTATAAAAAGGTTAGGTTCTTGTACCACATAAAGAGGTAGATAAACACATTAGAAACTAAAGGAAGTAGTCACAAAGTATCAAAAGACTCATATCTTTAAAACGAAGGAATCCATCGAAATAAGGATCCATGCAATAAGAAAATTATTATACGTAAGAACACCCGAGAGTCATAATTACAGAATTTTGTTATTTAGAAAAAAAAGAATTGTTTATACGTTCTTTACGTCTAAAATCCCTCAAAACACGGTGTTTTAAAAGGATACTTAAACTATCTACTTTTAAAGATACTGTTAGTTATAGTTTATTTTGACTATAATATTTAGTGTCTATTAACTTACCTAATAACACGTACTTATATTGACCGACCCCCTCACTTCCAAAAGTCCCAGGTATCCGAAGGAAACAGACGTAAGAAACCGGACACTATCGTACTCCAGAATCCCCTCTCGTCTAGTTCCGTTGGGTCCCCGTCTCCCCGGGACTTTGTCTGATTCGTGTCGTCCGGGGAGATTGTACGGTGGAAAGGTGTCACCTTCTGAGGTCCCCTTAAATATAGTTTAGTCTAGGTCAATCCTCCATTATTCTTACGTTAACACTGACTCTCCTCTCAGTTGATAGAAAGGAGTCATATATACATATCTAAATAAAAGTGTTACGTTAAAAATTACACAAATGAATATAATATTTAACACGTGACCAAACTCGTAAGAAACCGTAACGGAAAGAAACCCTAACTTTACTTTTGACTGGAAAAGTCAGGACACCGGTGACGACTCAAAAGGTTTAAACGATCGTATAACTTACATTGTGAAAGTCTCACAGTAGAAAGTCCTAAATTTTATCGAGTTGAACGTGAGGTAGTGGAGGTGATCGAAACAAGCATCACTACGAAGGATTCCGGGTGAACTGAAGTGTAAGGTCCTACAGACCCAGATCCACTCACTAGTGTGGTAGCACTAATAGACTCAGGACTTCTAGAAACAACATGTCAAGAAGACACACAAGAATGGTGGAGAAGAATTATAGAAGACGAAGTCAATCCAGGTATGGTAAAGACAGAAAGTAACTCGGGTATAAACTTACTTTATAAGGGAACCATAGAGATTAAAAGAACTTCTCTAGAGATCAAAAAGGGTAAGATAACAAAAGGAGATAAAGAAACGTAACTAGAGACTCCTTCCGAAAGAATAGAGAGGAACGATAAGAAACCTTTAGACGTAATTTTACCCAAATAGAAAGGAAAAGAGGGAACGAAAAACGAAGGGAACAAAAGTGCCGATAAACATTCCGGAGGAGTCTGTCGGTAAAACACAAAAGCGTAAAGAAAAAGAACCCCTACGAGAACTAAGGACAGAGGACCTTCTTTCAAGGTCTTTTTATAGATAAAGACGAAATAACTGATACGGTTTCGGAAACTGACACACCTGGAGTTATTTGGTACTCTAGTGCTGACTCACGAACTTGACTTGACTTGACTTGACTTGACCACAATGTGTTTACGTGTGTATTTAACTTACATTAAAAAGGTTATCATATGGTTTAATAAGTTGAGATGGAGTCGTGCATATCAAAAAAGGACCAAAAATTAAATTCCTATTTTCTACGATTTTAAGGTATAAAAATTTCTTTGTAGTACTAACAAGGTTATGTTTTTAGTCAAATCTTGATGATATCCCGTTTTACAAATGTCTCTAGTAAGAAACTTTGGATTCCCCTCCCTCCACCCTCCCCCCAAGTACAAACCCTTGCGTACATTCTTAATTTCTAAAATTTTAATTTTTTTTTTACTTTTTATTTTTTTATTTTTTTCTTGGACTCGGGACATACTCGGGACATATATATATATATACGTGACTCTTTATATTTAAGGATGTCTGTGTAAAATTTACTAAATAATTCAAATACTTTAAAATTGAACGTAAACTACCGACTCAAGGTATCCAATTATATTATACTACGGAAATTTTGTAAGATAAACGGAAAATCTAGCGAAAATAATTTCATCTTTTATCATAATTTTATCTTTTATCTCCTATATGTACATCGTCTTTGTCTTATGTGACTTGTTTGACATTTTAAGGTAAATGAACTTCTATATGTATCTGTTTTTATACGGTGTCACCTTGTTTAGTCTGATTAACATACTAAGATACCCATCTCTCCTATAACTGACCCCTCCTCGTTCTCACTGTGAAAACCCTACTCCCTACACGAGACACAGTAGGATCACCTCACTCAATGAGTCGACATGAGTAAACAGTTTTGACGACTTGACATTACAAATTTTAGTCATGTGAAATAACAGATAATAGATTACATGTTACTTTTATTCATTTATTCTGTTTGAGAATTAACTTCTGAAAATGACTATTAAAATCCAGATTTTCAGGTTTAAACGGATTTGTTTGATTGTCTTTAAGTCCTTCAATATATATCATAATTTTGTCCTCCTCCTATATGGGACTTTCTTACCCATTACCCGATAAAATCTGTCCTACCGCTTTGTCCGAAGAAACTCCTTCACTGTGAATTCATCTCTGTCCTTCATTTACTCCGGGACTCCGTCCGTTCGAGGACCTTCTTTTCGTAAAGTCCGTTTCTAGTATGAATTTTCTATCGTTTTATCGACTGCGGTCCCCTCCCTCTCCCTTTTTTTATTTATTTATTCTCGATTTAAAACTTTTATACAAAAATTTACATTTATCATAGAATACTTGGTTCGAGATGTCTAATCGATCATCTAAATTCAATCGAAAGACTTACCTGTTTTCTGAGGTAAAGAATATTCATACCAATTCATAAGTCGATGTATTGACAATTGAGACGCATTGTCACTATCGCAATTATTGTCTTAGTGACGTTCATCGACATTGTTACGATCTTTGACGTCCTACTTATAAAGAGAGAGAAAGAGAGAAAAAATAAAAAAAAATGTTGAAAGTAAATAAAAACAATAAAGAAAGAAAGAAAGAAAAAATTAACAGCCTATTAGTGAAATGTCTTAAAACAACAAAAGACAGTTTGAAGTTGTACTTAGTCGGTATCCATATTTGTATAGGAGAGGGAAAACTTGGAGGAAGGGTAGAGGGAAGGGTAGGGTGGGGAAATTCAACTATGTTTCGGGGACAAACTCAAAGGATTCGGTATGTCGTTTAAGGGGAACCGATAGATAAAATGTGTATCATTACATTCAAAGGTACAATAACAAAGGTATGTAGAGTGGGAGAGGAGGGGAGAGGGGTACAGGTATTCAGAGAAGAGATACAGATAAAGAGGTAACAATGGAATATTTATTTAAGTAGTCATGGTAAAAAGATCTAATACATATACACATAATCTTATTTCATATAGAGAAAGAGAAAGACTGAATTATTATCCAAGATTGGTTCTATTAGTGCTACCATACTAGTTAGTGGATCTCGGTCTGTAGGACCTTACACTTCAGTTCACCCGGAATCTTTCGTAGTGATGTTTGTTTCGATCACCTCCACTACCTTAAGGTCAACTCAATAAAGTTTAGGACTTTCTACTACAACACTTTCACGACGTGAGTCATACGGTCGTGTAAACTTTATGAGTCGTCACCGGTGTCCTGACCTTTTACAGTCAAACGTAAGGTTAGGGTTTCTTTCCGTTACGGTTTCTTACGAGTTTGATGGCGTGTTAACGTGAGTAGATTGTGCGATCCTTTCATTACGAGTTTTAAGAGGTTCGGTCCGAAGTCGTCATGTACTTAACACTTGAAGGTCTACAAGTTCGACCGAAATCTTTTCCGTCTCCTTGGTCTCTAGTTTAACGGTTGTAGGCGACCTAGTAGCTTTTTCGTTCTCTCAAGGTCTTTTTTTGCAGATAAAGACGAAATAACTAAAACGGTTTCGGAAACTGACACACCTAGTGTTATTTAACACCTTTTAAGACTTTCTTTACCCTTATGGTCTGGTGGACTGGACGGAGAACTCTTTGGACATACGTCCAGTCCTTTGTTGTCAATCTTGACCGGTACCTTGTTATCTTACCAAGGTTTATCCTTGCAGTTCCTCATACAGTTCCGACATATAACAGTGGGACGAATAAATTGAAGATACGTCTCATGTAGTACTCTCTACGACCCGACCTTCTTCGTGTTCGACCTTAGTTCTAAAGACCCTCTTTATAGTTATTGGAGTGTATACGTCTACTGTGGTGGGAATACCGTCTTTCACTTCTCCTCGATTTTTCGGAGAACTACTTTCACTTTCTGCTCTCGCTTTTTCAACCGAATTTCGAGTTGTAAGTCTTTTACTTCTAGTACCGTAGACCAGGGTAGTGAAGTACCCTTTATCTACCCCTTTGTCATCTTTGTCACCGACTGAAATAAAACCCCCCCCCCCCGAAGTTTTAGTGACGTCTACCACTGATGTCGGTACTTTAATTTTCTACGAATGAGGAACCTTCCTTTCAATACTGGTTGGATCTGTCGTATAATTTTTCGTCTCTGCACTAAAATAGTTGTTTCCAGACAGATCGGTTCCGATACCAAAAAGGTCACCAGTACATACCTATACTCCCAACTTGATATTTCTTTCGACTCGTAGCTTCTTAACTACGAAAACTTGACACCGCAACCTCTTCTGAGAACTCTCAGGGAACCTGACGTTCCTTTAGGTTAGTCAGGTAGGACTTCCTCTAGTCAGGACCCACAAGTAACTTTCCTGACTACAACTTCGACTTTGAGGTTATGAAACCGTGGACTACACTTCTCGACTGAGTAACCTTTTCTGGGACTAGGACCCTTTCTAACTCTCGTCCTCTTCTTCCCCTACTGTCTTCTTCTCTACCAACCTACCGTAGCGGCTGAACTACCTGTACCCAAACACACTTGAGACCCTCAACCACTACCTGTCCCTCCGGACCGCACGACACCAAGTACCCCAGCGCTTCTCAGTCTGTACTGACTCACGAACTTGACTTGACTTGACTTGACATGACTCCAAGTAGGTGGAGTAACCTTGACTGAGTTTACGTAAAGAGACATACCGACTCATCATAAGGTAACACGTATACATGGTGTTGAAGAAATACGTAAGTAGACAGCTACCTGTAGATCCAACGAAGACACAAGATCGATTACATTTATCACGACGTTACTTGTTATCCTATGTACACAAAAAAGTTAAAACAAAAGGAGTCCCATATACGGATGTTCACCCTAGTGTCCTAGTATACCACTAAAATAAGGATCAAATAATTCCTTAGAGGTATGGTAGAAGGTATCACCGAGATAGTTGAATATAAGGGTGGTTATCACGTTCTTACAAGGGAAAAGAGACGTGGGAGAGGTCGTAAATAACAAACGTCTGAAAAACTGCTACCGGTAAGACTGACCGTATTGCACTATAGAGTAACAACAAAACTAAACGTAAAGAGATTATTACTCGCTACAACTTGTAGAAAAGTATACAATCGGTAGACACATAGAAGAAACCTCTTTACAGACAAATCCAGAAAAAGGGTAAAAAACTAACACAAACAAAAAGACCGTAACTCAACATACTCGACGAACATACAAAAACCTTTAATTAGGAAACAGTCAACAAAGTAAACCATAATAAAAGAGAAGACTAACGTGTTATCGTATCGGCCTGATCGAAAGTACTACATTGGTGTTGAAGTGGAATATACCCAACAGAGAACTACAGAATAATTTTAATGAAGATATAGAAAAAGATTCAATAGAAGGAATAGTAACGGAAATCTTTATATATATTCATTTGATATTTTTTAGAATAACCTTATTAATCTTTTAAGACATCTGTTATTTTATCGTCAAAGCTACATTGTTACAAATTAATATCACATGTTTCAGGAACTTGATAATTTTATCTATGTTTTCCAATCCGATGAAGTAACATCCTAAAAAAAAATTCCGAACGGTAAACTTCTACAGTAGTAAACTAAAATAATTTTTTATCTGTATACTGGTGAAGTTTTACTAAACCTTCTTAATTTTCGTAACTGTCTTTTACTCTTTAATATGTCATGTAAATTAATATAAAGAGACAGTTTTGAATAAAAATAATTTCTATTAATACGTTTTTAACGTATCAAAAATGGGATCTAGAAGTGTTTGGTAAAATCAATACGTACTCTTTATGAAATCTAAAGAGACGACTTACTTCGATCACTTTCACTTTCACTTTCACTTCAGCGAGTCAGCACGGGCTGAGAAGTGCTGGGGTACCTATCATTGGACGTGGTTCGAGAAGGCAGGTACCCTAAAAGTTTCGTTCTCATGACCTCACCCAACGGTAAAGGAAGAGGTCCCTTAGAAGGGTTGGGTCCCTAGCTTGGGTCCAGGGAGTGTAACATCTGTCTACGAAATACCAGACACGGTGGTCCCGTCAGGAGTCTTTGATAACTCCATATTAAATTTATTTTACGTTCTAAAAAAATTACACAAAACTATCGACGTATGTGGACACATTTATGATACGGTTTCTTCCTAATTTATAAAAGTGTAAGGTCTTTCATCGTAGTACGGAGACGGGTTGCTTAAAAGTGAAGATGACAATAGTAATGATAGGGCTATTAGGATTAGTAACTCTTTAGACAATGTGTCGGTATGACTATAAGTCAAAGACAAAGTCTTTGAAAAGTTTAATATCTGTATCTCAACGTTAATCTTTCTGACCGGTGTCTACGAGAGGGTTCTCCGATCTACTGACAAGTCCGGTCTAGAATTACTTACCTCCGGGGATCTACCCCTTTAATTCTCGACTTGGTGTATAGATCTTTATGTTAAAACCAGACATATGTATCAGTACAAACATGAGTCTCCTCTCCTAGTGCAATCGGTTTTGGTAAGGTCTGAATAGGTACACTATTTGACTGTTAAGCAACTACTGTTACTCTATATTGACTATCTCTGAAAGAACCACTAGGTGACCTTTTTCTGACACGTAAAGGTCACGGTCCCCGTACCCAAACTAGGGACCAGCCCCTTCATTCTAGGGTGCACGACGTGTCGTACTCGTTTTGTTATTATTATTATTAAAATTTTTATTTCTATATTGACTGTTTCCCCGACCCTACAAACTTAAATAATCTATCATGTGAAAGAGGGACATCTTTAAATCTTTACCCTCCGTGTTAAAGTTGGGGGTTTCGATAATCTTGTTCTCATTGACTATACTCGAATTACGACTACTACCAAACCCAAGTAGTTTTAAACGATTGAGTTACTTACATAACTAAAGACACTATTTCTTTCAACAGTAAGTGTTTTTGTACCAATATTTTTCTAGTTTATTGGATCTTCATTTACCTCATTTATTATATTTCGGGCTAAGTACCCCAACGTTTCTCAGTCTGTACTGACTCACTGACTTGGCTTGACTTGAAGGTTAGGATCACGGAACCCGTTCCTTTGGTAGTTGTCAAACTATACGTAATAATGTTTGTAAAAAGATCCGTGCATGTCTTTGTGTATACGGTATATATACATTTGTCCAAGGATTGGTATACATACATTTGTCAGTCAGACAGTCAAGTCAGCGAGTCAGCACAGACTGAGAAACACTGGGGCACTTAGCGTCGTGTGGTCCGGAGGGACAGGTAGTGGTTGAGGGCCTCAAGTGAGTCTGAGTGCAGGTAGCTCAGGCACTACGGTAGGTCGGTAGAGTAGGAGACAGCAGGGGAAGAGGAGGACGGGGGCTGGGGAGGGTCGTAATCTCAGAAAAGGTTACTCAGTTGGGAAGTGTACTCCACCGGTTTCATGACCTCAAAGTCGAAGTCGTAGTAAGGGAGGTTTCTTTAGGGTCCCACAATGTGGTAATATATATATAAAAATTTATGTACAGTAAAGGTAATTATATTTATTGGTGTAAAATTTTTACATATCATTACTGTTAAACATATTATATATTTGGAACTACACGTCGTACACAAACAAAAGAACATGAACCTAGATTTTTGAAAGGGATGTGACAAGATTGAATCACAAGTATTGTTGGGTTTCTCTATCTTTATATAAGGGTACACTACGTGTTCCATTGATTACGTCATAAACGGTAAGAACAGGACTCTGTGATTTATAAGTCAAAAGATCCAAAATAACAGTAGATTGAAATTACGATTTTCTATTTTTACATTTATAATCGAGACATTTAGGCATAACCCTCAGTTTTGGAGTTATACGTTCACTCTGACCCTTTATGTCAACCGTTCGACCTGTTATCGAAGATATTTTTTATAATATTTCAAACGATAGTGAAATCTTGTAAAAAAATTTTTGTCTGATAATATGACTTCCATTTAAACCTTTGTCGAAAGTTTCTAGTAGAAGACGAGAAAAATTGTACCGTATTAAAATTATGTTAACACAATTATATTTCTAATACGGTTCACATCGAAGTAAGAATAAATCGGTAAGAGAACACAGGAGGACTCCCCTACATTTTTGGGGTAGGATGTTAATACAATCTTTTGTAAACAGACTCTAAAAATAGATGTGAATAAGTCAATTAGTCAATGAGACCGGTTGACTCGTCTTTTAAACCTTAGATCGTCCGTCAGACCATAGAGTAACTGGGTTCATAATAGAAAACGACTTTTTCATCATGACACAAAACTCATCTAAAAGTAAACTTAAACAACAGTGACTGTGAACCGTTGAAGCCTAGAATTATTTTAATGTTTTTCTTTAGGTACCAAAATAAGATAACGTTCGTCTTTGTGTAGTCTTGTTTAACGATGTATCGATTTTAATACGGTCCGGTTTCTTAACCTCCAGACACCGGAATACAAGTGTCATCCGGGTCCGAATTCGACCACTGTGATTACCACGGATCCGAATGAAATTTATACCCGTTGTTGTACACAATTTTTTATTAAAAATTTCCTTTACATGTCTACTATCCTTTCCCCATTGTTACCACTGGTTATACATTCGACAATATTTTAGGTAAAATCATCGTGAAAAAAACCCAAGTATAGTAAACAGTCAAAATTATCTATGGAAATTCGAGTTTTCACTCGAAGATTTGGGTGACTCTGGATTGAGTAATTAGGAAAGAGAACCTGTTCCCAAAGGGACCACCAAGTCTACCATTTCTTAGGTGGGCGTACGTCCTCTGGACCTAAACGAGAGACCCAACCCTTCTAGGGGAAATCTTCTTTGTCGATGGTCGAGGTCATAAGACCGGACCTCTTAAGGTGCCTGACATGTCAGGTACCCTAGTGTTTCTCAACCTGTGCTGACTCACTGAAAGTGAGTGAACCTGTGTCCTCATTTATTGTGAATAATTCTCTCTGCGACCAGTTATAACGTACTGGAACGTGTGGTACTCTTCGAAGAACATTTTCATTAGTAACAGAAGTTACGTACCATAACGTAAAAAGAAAGAGTAAAAAACTGTATTTTATTTCTTAGGGACCCAAGGTAAAATTACATAGAGTAACTTATAAATGTTTAAATGTTCTAATCTACTCTTCTATGTTAGAAATATACTAAGTTATTTTTTAAAAGTAATGATAGTTTATCTAAAAAAAATTAGTTTCATAAATAAACCTTTTACCTAGTTACTGATTTTTAACTGTTTATGAACTATTTTTTATGGTTTGTTAAATAAGTACATAAACAAAATGATATATTTTACTCTTATTGTAAAATTAAATTATACAGAAATATCTCTACTGTTTTGAATCCATCACTTTATTATGAGTAAAACTCTTTGAAAAGAAGGTGGGTAAGAAAAATAGTTTCAATAGTGGTGTTGGTGACAAATAACCACGTATATAGACCCTTATATTTCCTTTTGTTGTTGTTGTTGTTTTGTGATAATCTAAGGGTACCTGGACTAAATTAGACTGGTAAAAATCCGGTCTACAGAAACGAATTGATTTCATCAGAAAGAGTGGTCTAGTAAAACAAAGTAACTATTTTTAATGTATAAGACAAACAAAGTCCGGAATTAACAAAAAACAAAAAAAAAAAAAACCAGAAATAAACTAACGTAAAGATGTTAATTGTAAAATATTATATATTTATAAAAGTTCAACGTTCGGGAGTATACCTTTTAGAAAAAAAAATTACTACCGTACTTTTAACGTAATCATTAATCCTGTCATTTGAAGGACCACTGAACTACAATACTCACTGGAGTGACTAATAAGAGACCTAACAAAGACATTACTGTGTAAATACGTACACACGAGTCAACGAGTTCGTACAGGTTGAGAAACTCTGGGGTACCTGATATCGGGTGGTCCGAGGAGACAGGTACCTTAAGAGGTCCGTTCTTATGACCTCACTCAACGGTAAAGGGAGAGGTCCCCTAGAAGGGTTGGGTCCCTGACTTGGATTCAGAGAACACGGAGGACGTAACCGTCCACCAAATAAATGGTGACGTAGTGGACCCTTCGGGGGTATTTCTTTGTACTACTCGTCGATTTTATCCTGACAACCTTAAATAAATTCCAAAAGCTTGTAGAAAATTAAAAGAAGTGTTTTGAACCGGACAATCAAATAAAAGTAGTCAAGTCAAGTCAGTGAGTCAGTACAGGCTAAAAAACACTGTGGTACCTTACGTCGTACGGTCCGGAGGGACAAGTAGTGGGTGAGGGTCTCAAATGAATTTGAATACAGGTAACTCAGTCACTACGGTAGGTTGGTAGAGTAGGAGATAACAAGGGAAGAGGGGGTCGTACGTTAGAACGGGTCGTAGTCCCAGAAAAGTTTACTCAGTCGAGAAACGTAGTCCACCGGTTCCAACAAATTATACAAATAGAATGTAAAATGATAAATAGATCAAAGATAATGACCGAGTGTAACAATCAAAGATTTAGTCACTCCCTCTTTTACTAAGGTTACCGTCGAATAAGTTTTCGTAAAACACCTTCCATTACCCAAATTTTTAAAGATTATGTAAATCATCAACCGTCCCTGTCTATCGTTCGATAGGTTACAGATTACGTGTGAGTACACTTAGTCAAAATTTTCATGTTGTAGGGAATGATTAAACCCTTTATTTTTTTTCTCCTCACTAAAAAATGTTCATAGGATTGTAAATTTGAAATTAGATTATAAGTTCCGTATAAGAAAGATCGTTCTTCAATTAAAAAAAATATCGTACTTGCTCACTTTTGATAAAGTTTTTCTGACTTTTGTTCACTGAAAAGTAAATTTACCAATATTTTTATATCCATCGAGAAAGTATGTACAAAACACTTTTTAATTTATACAGGTAGTAAATCCCTCCCGTTAAACCTTCTAAAATTATCGAAGTTAAGATCCTCAGAAACTCTCTCAGTCAAGGATCCGTCCAACTATTCTTCAGGTCCCCAAGGGTTCCTCTCTCCTCAGACCTTAAGAGTTCCTCCTCCTTTCCTGTTTGAAAAAAAAGGGGGAAAAGTAAGGAATCAGAATCAGTGTATTTTGTAAAAATAGAAATTCGGATTTTGACTACGAATGTATTGTTTGAGTCAAATTTGACACATGATTCCTAATATATTATTGTTACAATAATATTACAATATTGTAATATTGTACAGGACGAACTCCTGTTAAAGAGGAAGGACTTTTGTATGACTGATTAGGACAATAAAATTTTACATTTAATACCTGAAGATGAGGTCAAACGTTACAACTTAATGTTTATACCAGTTCTCTGTCACCCTTTGAGAGTACTAAAGATCAAAAGGAGATAAACTGAACGAAACTATACTCACCTTTGTAGATGGCACAAGAGGTGAATGAAACTCCGAAACCTTATAGTATAGAGGTCAAATATGACTACCGAACCGAAAACATATCACCTCCTTATCCTACCCCTCCGGTGAAAGAGGGGGTGTTTAAGTAGTTTTCTTGTAAACTTGAGACTCATTTAGGGTGTTTCGTTGAAGTTTTACGACCGTCTCCTGTAGTCCGTGGGTCTTTTCGTCGGGTAACAGAATCTTTCCTCACAAGGAGGGAGGGGTTTTGTACTGACTTGTTCACTCGGATTTTTTCACAGGTGGTGACGGGGGAACACAGTCCCGCCTTTAATCTGTGACTTCTCTGGTCGTTTGTCTTCGATTTCGGAACCTTCACTTTCCACTTTATCTAATTTTGGGACATCAGTCATGGCTGATGTATCCTTCCCCGGATATGTAAAATTCTTTGTATTCGTCCTAGTTCCTTAATAGACTTTTACTTGACTGGGGTATGACAGGTGTTGTTGTGGTCTCTATTAGGATCTATATAAAAATAATATTAGTAAAAAATAGAGAAATAATAAAATAAAATAAAAATAAAATTCGGGAGATAATAAGGAAATTAAAAGTAATAATATTGGATGTTAATGAAGTGTTTTTTTTGAAATAAATTTTTTAGTAGAAGTATATATATATATATAATATTAAAAACACTGAAAACAAAGAAATTACAACATAAAAACTTTTAGGTTGGAGATGAGATCTAAAAATTAGAAACGAAAAACCATAAACATAGTTAAAACATGGAAATTCTTGGGTTAGAAGTCGCGGGTTAGTAGTCCCTCGCTCTAATGACCGAACTGACGAGAGAGGGGGAAACCTGAGAGGAAAAAGAGGTGGTCCAGTGGAGATAGAGGAGGGAGGGGGAAGAGAAGAGATGGGTTGAGACACTTAGAGAAACACACAAGGTTTGACACCTCCTGTGAATCCCTTGACTAATGACCGACCTAGACAGAGTGAAGAAAACTAAAGGGGGAAATAGGAGGACCGGTGAAGACAGAGGAAGGAGGGAGAAGAGAAGAGACATATTGATGCACTTGTAGAGACCCACCAGGTCTGACACCTCGCGTGTATTCCTTCACTAATGACCGGTCGAACGAGAGAGGAGAAAACTAAGGTGGAGTAGAGGAGGACCAGTGGAGATAGAGGGAGGAGGGAGAAGAGAAGAGGTACATTGAGACACTTGGAGAGACCCACAGGGAGTGACATCTCTTTGAAAAGTAGAAATTGGATCTACAAAATAGTAACCACGACATATCTACCTCTTCAGAACTCCGATGACATTCTTTTTCTGACTTTTGTTCCTTGTCCTCCGAATTCAGGTTTAGGACTCTTGTGGTCACTTAAGAACTGAGGTCCCTTGTAATTAGTTAACCTCGAGTAGTTTACGGAGACATGGATGTGACTTTGGTTCGTGGTGGGTTCCCGGTTGTTCAAGGTCTCGTTCTGTATGGTACGTTTAAAAGGTCGATGTGTCCTTGTATCGGGACTCGAAGTTATATGTCCGACGGGTTTCAGTGAGGTTTGGGTGACTGTAGAGTATTGAGGAATGACCTGGGAAGTAACGTGAGGTCTCTCTTCTTTAGGTCGAGGTGGGTGGTCTTGTGAATGTGTTCGAAGACATTGTTCCTTTGGAACTAATCGGTGGACAAGTTGGGGTACTTGTCACTCCTTTGAGGTGCTATTTCTCTTGGGGTATTTGACGGTCTTATGTCTTTTCAGTGGGGTTTGTGTCGTTATTTTCCTTCTACTTCCCCGTCTTCTTATGGGTCGTCCATTTCCTTGTCCTATTTACGGGTGGTTTGGTTTGTTTTCTCCTTCTCTATCCCTTAGATGGACTATATCTTAAGGTTTATTACTATCACTTTTACTAGGTTTTAGAACTTTTGTTTCACCTCAATGTCTATTTATCGGACCTCTGTTCCTGACTCTTCTACGTCCTTTCCAAATTGTTCCTGGATCTTCTTTATTTTTTCTCAACTATATATTACTTATTACGTTATAGCAATGACGACGATTCAGTGAAGTGAGCACAGACTGAGACACGTTGGAGTATCTACCGTCGGGTGGTCCGAGAGGGCAGGGACCCTAAGAGGTCCGTTCTTGTGACCTAACCCAACGGTAAAGGAAGAGGTTACGTACTTTCACTTTTCACTTTCACTTCAGTGAGTCCCCACAGGCTGGGAGTCGTTGGGGTACCTGACGTCGAGTGGTCCGAGGAGGTAGGTACCCTAAAAGGTCCGTTCTCATGACCTCACCCCACGGTAACGGAAAAGTCCTTATTACATTATTTACTCTAGTTTTTGTGAGACCTCCCTTGACTGTCATCTTATTGCCTTCTTCTCCTATCCTATTCATTCCATCTTCTATCTTACCATCTTTATTTACTTTGTCTCTCCTTTTTTCTTTTTGCTCAATTTTCTTTACT
Organism: Capra ibex; assembly: GCA_006410555.1. Taxonomy (NCBI): domain Eukaryota; kingdom Metazoa; phylum Chordata; class Mammalia; order Artiodactyla; family Bovidae; genus Capra; species Capra ibex. The sequence continues at coordinate 34,862,241 of SJYO01004576.1, forward strand.
TCTGTTAGAGTCTCTGTAGACCCTGTTACAATTTGTGGGGTTGTAAGTTTAGTATCCTCAGGGTCTTCTTCTGTTTTTCTTTCTGGTACTCTTTTATGAACTCCTCTATTATCAACTTTTGAAGGGATTTTACCCCTTCCTTTATTAGTGGGTTCAGGTTCTTTGGGTCTCTCAGGGTTTGTCTTATTTGGGTTCCATTTTGTGCGGTTCTGTGTATAATTAGTTTAATTGTTTCTAGTTTGTGTTTCTTGTTTATAATTTTCGTGGTTCCCTTTTTGTTGTTTATTGTGTGTTCCCCTAAGGATATGTCTATTGTCGACTAGAAAGTTATCTTTGAAAGTAAGGTTCTCCCTTACCGTCCTGTATGAATTTCACTACTATCTTTTATTGGATCTCGGGTGTAATGACATGGGTCGTTCCTAGAGTAAGTTTATATTTCCTCTTTAGTTTTTGAAATGTCCGTTCGTTTTCGACTCTCTTAAGTCGTGGTGGTTTGGTCGAGAGGTTTGTTTACGATTTCCTAGAAGAGATCTGTCCTTTGTGTCTTTCCCACATATTTGAACTTGGGTTTTGTTATTTCATTTACCGTTACCCTAGTATGAATGGTTATTAATGGAATTTACATTTATCCAACTTACGGGGTTTGTTCTCTGTTTCTGACCGACTTACCTATGTATTTGTTCTGGGGATATATACAACAGATGTTCTGTGGGTGGAACTTTGTTCCCTGTGTATGTCTGACTTTCACTTCCCGACCTTTTTCTATAAGGTACCTTTATCTCTGGTTTTCTTTCGTCCTTATCGTTATGAGTATAGTCTATTTTATCTGAAATTTTGTTTCCGACACTTTTCTCTGTTTCTACCTGTGATGTATTACTAGTTTCCTAGTTAGGTTGTTCTTCTATATTGTTAACATTTATATATGTGTGGGTTGTATCCTCGTGACGTTATACATTCTGTTTATGATTGTTCATACTTTCCCCTTTAATTGTTATTGTGTTATTATCACCCTCTGAAATTATGGGGTGAGTGTGGATACCTGTCTAATTGTTTTGTCTTTTAATTGTTTCTTTGTGTTTGAAATTTAGTATGTTATCTGGTCAATCTGGATTAACCATAGATATCCTGTAAAGTGGTGTTTTGTTACTTAAAGTGGTAAAAGAGTTCGTGTGTACTTCGGAAGAGGTCCTATCTGGTGTAAGATTCGGTATTTAGATCTGAAACATTTAAGTTTTTTTTTTAACTTTAGTAAGGTTCGTAGAAAAGACTGGTGTTACGTCATTCTAATCTAGAGTTAATGTCCTCTTTTTGATAATTTTTAAGGTTGTGTACCTCCGACTTTTTGTGCGACGACTTATTGGTTGTTTAGTGTCTTCTTTAGTTTTATACGTATCTTTGCTTGTTTTTACTATTGTGTTGTTGGGTTTTGGACACCCTGTGACATTTTCGTCAAGATTCCCCTTCCAAGTATCGTTATGTCGGTATGGAGTTATTTGTTCTTTTTTCAGTTTATTTATTGGATTGAGAAGTGGATTTCGTTGATCTTTCCCTTCTTTACTTCTTGGGGTCCCAATCATCTCCTTCCTTTAGAATTTTTAATCTCGTATTTATTTACGTTTTCTTTGTTTTCTCTGGTGTCGTTTTTAGTTCTTTCGGTTTTCGAGCAAGTAACTCTCCTATTTATTTTAACTGTTTGGTAATCGGTCTGAGTAGTTCTTTATTTCCCTCTTTTTAGTTTAGTTATTTTAATCTTTACTTTTACCTCTCTAGCGTTGTCTGGTGTGTCTTTATGTTTCCTAGTATTCTCTGATGATAGTCGTTAATATACGGTTGTTTTACCTGTTGAACCTTCTTTACCTGTTGAACCTTCTTTACCTGTTTAAGAATCTTTTCATGTTGAAAGGTTTTGACTTGGTCCTTAAAGACACGAACACTTCTTAGAATCGTCTGAGTAGTGTTCGGATCTTTAACTTTGACATTAATCTTTAGAAGGTCGTTTGTTTTCGGGTCCAGGTCTGCCGAAGTGTTGACTTAAGATGGTTTTTAAATCTCTTCTCGATTGTAGATGGATGAGTTTGAGAAGGTCTTTTAATGTCTCCTTCCATTTGAAGGTTTGATTAAGATACTCCGGTGGTAGGGGGATTATGGTTTTGGACTGTTTCTACGGTGTTTTTTTCTTTTGATGTCCGGTTATAGTGACTACTTGTATCTACGTTTTTAGGAATTGTTTTAAGATCGTTACTCTTAGGTTGTTGTGTAATTTTTCTAGTATGTAGTACTGGTTCACCCGAAATAGGGTCCCTACTTTCCTAAGAAGTTATAGGTGTTTAGTCATTTACATTATGTGGTGTAATTGTTTAACTTTTTCTTTTCGGTATACTAATAGAGTTATCTACGTCTATTTCAGAAACTGTTTTAAGTTGTAGGTAAATACTATTTTTGGGAGGTCTTTCGTCCTTATCTTCTTTGTATGGAGTTGTATTATTTTTGATATATACTGTTTGGGTGTCGTTTGTAATAGGAGTTACCACTTTTTAACTTTCGTGAAAGGGATTTTAGTCCTTGTTCTGTTCCCACGGGTGAGAGTGGTGATGATAAGTTGTACCAAACCCTTCAAAACCGGTGTCGTTAGTCTCGTCTTTTTCTTTCTTTCCCTTAGATTTAACCTTTTCTTCTACATTTTGAGAGTGACAAACGTCTACTGTACTAGGAGATGTATCTTTAGGGATTTCTGAGGTGGTCTTTTAATGATCTCGATTAGTTACTTATATTATTTCAACGTCCTATGTTTCAGTTGTCTGTCTTTAGGGAACGTAAGAATATGTGATTATTACTCTTTTATCTTTCTCTTTAATTCCTTTGTTAAGGTAAGTGGTAACGTTACTTTACTTATTTTATGAATCCTTATATATATGGATTTCTTTGTTTTCTGGATATATATATGTATATATATATATACATATATACATATATTTTGATATTTTTTGACTACTTCCTTTAGTTTCTCCTGTGATTACCTCTTTATATGGCACAAGTACCTGACCTTCTTACTTATATCACTTTTATTCATATGATGGGTTTCGTTAGATATCTAAGTTACGTTAGGGATAGTTCGATGGTTACCATAAAAATGTCTCGACCTTGTTTATTAAAGTGGTAAACATACCTTTATGTTTTTTTGAACTTATCGGTTTCGTTAGAACTCTTTCTTCTTACCTTGACCTCCTTAGTTGGACGGACTGAAGTCCGAGATTATGTTTCGGTGTCAGTAGTTCTGTCATACCATGACCGTTTTTCTGTCTTTATATCTAGTTACCTTGTTTTATCTTTCGGGTCTCTATTTAGGTGTGTGGATACCGGTGGAATAGAAGCTGTTTCCTCCGTTCTTATACGTTACCTCTTTTCTGTTAGAGAAATTGTTCACCACGACCTTTTTGACCAGTTGGTGAACATTTTCTTACTTTGATCTTGTGAAAGATTGTAGTATGTGTTTTTATTTGAGTTCTACCTAATTTCTAGATTTGCATTCTGGTCTTTGATATTTTGAGGATCTCCTCTTGTATCCGTTTTGTGAGAGACTGTATTTAGTGTCGTCCTAGGAGATTCTGGGTGGAGGATCTTATAACCTTTATTTTCGTTTTTATTTGTTTACTCTGGTTTAATTTTAATTTCGAAGAAGTGTTGTTTCCTTTGATATTCGTTCCACTTGTCTGTTAGAAGTCTTACCCTCTTTTATTATCGTTTACTTCGTTGACTGTTTGTTGATTAGAGTTTTTATATGTTCGTTGAGGACGTCGAGTTAAAATCTTTTTGTTTACTGGGTTAGTTTTTTACCCGGTTTCTTGATTTGTCCGTAAAGAGGTTTCTTCTGTATGTCTACTGATTGTTTGTGTACTTTTCTACGAGTTGTAGTGAGTAATAGTCTCGTTACGTTGGTTTTGGTGTCACTCCATGGTAAAGTGTGGTCAGTCTTACCGACGCTAGGTTTTCAGATGTACGTTCGTTATTTACGACCTCTCCCACACCTCTTTTCCCTTGGGAGAATGTGACAACCACCCTTACATTTGATCACATCGGTGATACCTCTTATCACACCTCTAAGGAATTTTTTAACTTTTATCCTGTCGGTATGTTGGGTCGTTAGGGTGACGACCCGTATGTGTGGTTCCTTCGGTCTTAACTTTCTCTATGTACATGGGGTTACAAGTAACGTAGTGACAAATATTATCGGTCCTGTACCTTCGTTGGATCTACAGGTAGTCGTTTACTTACCTATTCTTTTGACACCATGTATATGTGTTACCTCATAATGAGTCGGTAATTTTTCTTATGTAAACTTAGTCAAGATTACTCCACCTACTTTGACCTCGGATAATATGTCTCACTTCTTTCGATCTTTCTTTTTGTGGTCAAGTCATATGATTACGTATATATACCTTAAATCTTTCTACCATTACTATTAGGACATACGCTCTGTCGTTTTCTCTGTGTCTACATATCTTGTCAGAAAACCTGAGACACCCTCTCCCACTCACACCCTACTAAACCCTCTTACAGTAACTTTGTTCATATAACAGTATACACTTTACTTAGTGGTCAGATCCAAGCTACGTACTATGTCCTACGAACCCCGACCACGTGACACTACTGGTTCTTCCTACAGTACCTCTCCCTCCACCTTCCCCCCGAGTCCTACCCCTTGTACACATGTGGACACCGCCTAAGTACAAATATATACCATTTTGGTCATGTTATTATATTTCATTAATCGGAGGTTAATTTTATTTATTTAAATATAATTTTTTATTTATTTGACATTTAATACTCTCACCCAAATCATTCTAGAAATGTTGGAGGTCTGTAACAAAACTAAGTGACATCGTTGATTAATTTTTCATATATTGAGGGAACGATTGTGATCACTCCTACGTAAGAAAGACGGGGAAAGACTATAGATACAGTCTTCGAAAGAGATAAAGAAAATATGAAATTATTGATAATGTGTTTTCGAGACTCACTAATTCGGAGCAGAGACCGGGACCTAACTTAAGAAGAGGAGGCCTCCGGTTCTTAAAGTCGTAGAAAGTACCAAGTGGAAATAATATCTTTCCAAAAGTATACTAGTATTTCATAATATGTGTTATCCATGAGGAATGTTGTAACGTAATCACTTATTAACCTTTATTTATAGATAGTTATCCTTTGATCAAGTTGTAATACGTTACTAAAATATCTCTATCCAAATATGGATACATGAAAAGTTTCATAGTAGGACTTGTGAGTCCTTGTGAGTGAAAATCTTTAGACGTAGATTCGGTTCTTTACCTTCATTGTAGTTAATCTGAAGTCTGAAACCTCTCTGTTAACACTATCGTTGACAAAAGAATACATCTAATTAGGAGTCCAGTAGAACACGTTTTTTATGAAGTATTCGTCTTTAGTTCTGATAAACGTCTCTTTGATCTCTTCTTCGAGTTTCTTCTAGTGTCATTCAATGTACCATCACTTCACTTCAGCGAGTCAGTACAGACTGAGAAATGCTGGTGTACTCCACATGGGATAGTCCGAGGAGGCAGGTACCCTAAAAGGTCGGTTCTCACGACCTCACCTAACGGTAAAGGAAGAGGTCCCTTGGAAGGACTGGGTCCTTAACTTGTGTCCAGAGGACGTAACGTCCGTCTACGAAATGGCAGACTCGGTGGTCCCTTCGGGTATTCAATGTACTATTCAGTCGGGTTTAAGATTTTCGAGTTTCAGTGGTTAAAGATCGAACTTACGGTATTATGCGAGTTAATTTTCACTGTTTAATACAGTAGATTCATCCAAAGAAGTTACCTGTAATACGATATTTATTGTTGAATATACGGTATAACACATTTCCCTGTTTTGTAATAAATCCCTTGATTAAATTGAACGGAATTGTGGTACCATACAATATGAGATTCTGTTTTTTTTTTTTTTTTTTGTTTTTTTCAACTGATTAATAATGTCGTCCCTGTATTAGGAGTAAATTCGACGACGACGACGACGATTCAGTGAAGTCAGCACAGATTGAGACACTCTGGGGTATCTACCGTCGGGTCGTCCGAGGGGGCCGGGACCCTAAGAGGTCCGTTCTTGTGACCTCACCCAGCGGTAAAGGAAGAGGTTACGTACTTTCACTTTTCACTTTCACTTCAGAGAGTCAGCACAGGCTGGGAGTCGCTGGGGTACCTGACGTCGGAAGGTCCGAGGAGGTAGGTACCCTAAAAGGTCCGTCCTCATGACCTCACCCCACGGTAACGGAAGAGACGTAAATTCGACTAGTCGAGATTAAGACAGTAAACCGTAATCCTGTGTGTAAGAAAAATATAATAAAAGGAATTATCAAATTGTTCGTAAAAAGTATGAATAAAAGTCCTTCTCTAGTAACAATTTCATACGTCATATTTCACCATGAAGAGAAACGACCAGGACTTCCTGTAAGTGACAACCCGGTTTAGGTGTAATAAAATCAGTGACTCCCGAAAACCACCTTTTCTTCTTAAAAGGTTGGAATATAAAGTAAGAGACTTTCCCTAAGTCCTTTATGTTCGTGATATTAAATAGAAGTCTCATTATTAGCCTCGTGTATATGTTTGTGTATTCGTTAAGGAAAGTGAACCGTAAAATTCTCGATCCTGAACAAGAATGACTTCTACATATTAAATTAATTACACTTTACAAAATTTAAGACTGGAGACATCCACCAAAATAAATACATCTCTAACAAATAGGTGTACCCAAGTATCCACATAACTATAGTTATTGTTCTATTTATCGATACAAATTCTCTTATGGATAATCCTCGACATTCATGTAATAAGAAACCGTAATCTCCTCATAATACTTCATAGTACTTTTCCTTTATCGTTGGGTGAGATCAAAAGAACGAACTGGATAGGGTACCTTCATCCTCGGACTACAGGTACTCTAACGTATCTGCACCCGTACTGAATCACTGTTTTGTTATGGTTACTTTATTACTTCTAAAAAGAATTCGAGTATTCTACATAGTCCAGGACACGATTTGAGATAGGGACATTGTAAAATGTAAAGTGTATATTAGACATTGGACGATTCAGTGAAGTCAGTACAGGTTGAGACACGCTGGGGTATCTGTCGTTGGGTAGTCGGTGGGGGCAGGGACCCTAAGGGGTCCGTTCTTGTGACCTCACCCAACGGTAAAGGAAGAGACTACGTACTTTCCCTTTTCACTTTCACTTCAGCGAGTCAGCACAGGTTGGGAGTCGCTGGGGCGCCTGACGTCGGAAGGTCCGAGGAGACAGGTACCCTTAAAGGTCCGTCCTCATGACCTCACCCCACGGTGACGGAAGAGGCTATTACACATATCATCTATCATTTTTAAATTTCTTGTTCACCTGATTTATCCGTCCATTTTTTTATATATAGATTTTATAGTATATTTTTATATTGGTTTATCCTTTAAATTTTTATGTTATTCAGAAATCTACACATACATTTACTCTGTTTGTGATCCAAATCACTTACTCAAAGAAAAAAAAAGGTGTAAAAAGGTTTTATCATTTAATACCTCTTTATAGGATCACGATCGTTATTTTTTATTATCTTTATTATTGTTGATAGACATAAATCAGACTCTGTCTATGATACGATTCTTTTAGATTTAAATAACCTTGAAACATTTGTGATGTTTTTGAATGGTTACAGAATCTTTAAGTCTTCACTCTATGAAGACTCGAAACTCCGAACCCGATTTCAGTCAGTTAACTCAGTCCCTCGATTAACCCTAACCTGATTTAAGTACTACATTATGACATTCTAAATACCCATAAACTACCTATTCGATTCATAAATATAAACGTCTGACAACAAATGTCACTTTCTTAGAGACTCTTATAGAATTTCGTTTATTATTTCGTTTTTCGTTGTATTATCGTTTCATCTGATCTGAGAATAGAAAGACACCTTATCATAAAACTACTTACTTTTGTCAATTATATCTACTAGAGAACAATAAGTCTGAAAATGACACCAGGACAGATTCGACTTTCTATTTATTAAATAGTAGATTTGTTAGGTAGTTCCAGGTGTGATGACAAACTTCCTAATACTAACGTATAGTCCAAAACCTGTCCCTTATAAAGTTGAAACTATATGCAAACTATAAAGACAACAAAACAAACTACTAGTAAACGACCTTGTATATACCGACACCATTGTGTCCTTGTAATTGTGGTACTGTGTGTATACTTACGACTTAATATAAGTCCAGTCAAGTCAAGTCAAATCAAGTCAGCGAGTCAGGACAGGCTGAGAAGCACTAGGGTACTTAGCGTCGTGCGGTCCGGAGGGTCAGGTAGTGGTTGTGGACCTCAAATGAGTTCGAGTACAGGTAGCTCAGGCACTACGGTAGGTCGGTAGAGTAGAAGATAGCAGGGGAAGAGGTGGACGGGGGTTAGAGAGGGTCGTAGTCCCAGAAAAGGTTACTCAGTTGAGAAGCGTACTCCACCGGTCTCATAACCTCCAAGTCGAAATCGTAGTCAGGAAGGTTACTTGTGGGTCCTGACTAGAGGAAATCCTACCTGACCAACCTGGAGGAACGTCAGGTTCCCTTAGAGTTCTCAGAAGAGGTTGTGGTGTCAAGTTTTCGTAGTTAAGAAGTCTCTAGTCGAAAGAAATGTCGGGTTGAGAGTAGGTATGTACTGGTGACCTTTTTGGTATCGGAACTGATCTACTTGGAAACAATCGTCTCATTACAGAGACGAAAACTTATACGATAGATCCAACCAGTATTGAAAGGAAGACTCCTCATTCACAGAAAATTAAAGTACCGACTTTAGTAGTAAACGTCACTAAAACCTCGGGGGGTTTTATTTTAGACTGTGACAAAGGTAACAAAGGGGAAGATAAAGGGTACTTCACTACCCTGGTCTACGGTACTAGAATCAAAAGACTTACAACTCGAAATTCGGTTGAAAAAGTAAGAGGAGAAAGTGAAAGTAGTTCTCCGAAAAATCGAGGAGAAGTGAAAGACGGTATTCTCACCACAGTAGACGTATAGACTCCAATAACTATAAAGAGGGTCGTTGGAACTAAGGTCGAACGCGAAGAAGGTCGGGTCGCAAAGAGCACTACATGAGACGTATCTTCAATTTATTCGTCCCACATGAGGAAAAGGATAAACCTTAGTCAGACAACAAGATACAGGTCAAGATTGACAACGAAGGACTGGACGTATATTCAAAGAGTTCTCCGTCCAGTCCGTCAGACCATAAGGGTAGAGAAAGTCTTAAAAGGTCAAATAACACTAGGTGTGACAGTTCCGAAACCGTATCAGTCATTTCGTCTTTGTCTACAAAAAGATCTTGAAAGAAGGAAAAGAGTACTAGGTCACCTACAACCGTTAAACTAGAGACCAAGGAGACGGAAAAGATTTTGGTCGAACTTGTAGAGTTTCAAGTACCAAGTACAAAACGACTTCGGACCGAACTTCTTAAAACTCGTAATGAAATGGTCTCACACTCTACTCACGTTAATACACGATCAAACTCGTAAGAAATATCTATAGTTGTCTTCCCAAAAGTTGTCTAACAAAATATGAAGAATTGGATCTCACAAGTTGAATTTTATTCTCTATACCCCTATGATCCGTTTAATAGATTAACATAGCAAAGTGAAAAAACAACATCAACTAAATATTACACAAATGTATGTGTATAAGAAAAAACACAAGAAAAAATAATACCAAATAGTGTGTTATAACTTATACCAAGGGACACGATATGTCATCCTGGGACAACGAATAAAGTGAAAAATAAGGAGTATACAATCATTGTATTTTTTACTGTCTTTCTACAAACAGTATACTCATGTTATAACAAGGGACTTTACGGAGTGTAAAGTATGACTGTCCGACTACAAAGACTCTGACGAGACGAAACTTCGTAGTGGACGGGTTTTAATACTTCAAGAATGTAATGTACAAGATATAGGAATTATTATAACAGGTCACGGAGACTTTTTTTATACTCGGTATTGTACTAAATTTCTGTCTTCCTTTCATAAGTCTTAATGTATACTTGAAAATTTACTTAAAGATGGAAATACTATGAGTAGAATTCTATAAATAATTCAACAACAAATGAAAATCAAAAAGACAATTTCAGTTTTCGAACCGAAAAAGGTATCGTAAAGTTATAGTACCTGATAAGGGTTTTATTGTGACATATGAGAGAATCGCCAACGATTAACTGTTCGAGTCCAATCATCTTATTCACCACGTGGGCTGCACTAAAAAAACAAACAAATAAACAAAGATTAATAAATTCCGTTTCAATCGAAAATCTGTCTACGTCTGTTGGTACCTTAAGGGGAAGAATTTTCACTTCTCTCCTTCATAGTCCTACGAGTTATATTCACTACTGATCTTTTTAAGGATTTTCAATTATCTATCATTTGGACGTACCACTTTTAAATGTCAACGTCTTTTTTCTTTTTTTCTTTTCTTAACGTCTCTTTCTCTTTAGTCCAGTCACCTACAAAGACCACCTACCAACGGTCATGACGATGAGAATTTGTTCCACTCGTCTAAAAACGGTGAATCAAATCCCTTCACTTACACTTCAGTGAGTCAGCACAGGCTGAGAAACACTGGGGTACCTGACATCGGATGGTTAGAGGAGACAGGTACCCTAAGAGGTCCGTTCTTATGACCTCACCCAACGGTAAAGGAAGAGGTCCCATAGAGGGGCTGGGTCCCTAGTTTGGGCCCAAAGGACGTAACCTCCGTCTGCGAAATTAGAGACTCGGTGGTCCCTTCGGGATCAAATCCCTTTCCGACACCATTTATTAACCAGAAATTTCTAGGATTATTCTAATTTAGTCTTATTGTTGCCGAACAGGTCTCTCGGGTTCATGTTTGACCAAATTTTTTTTTTTCTTTGTTTCTTTCTTTTAGTTCCATTAATCCTTCCGGTTTCTCGAGTAAAATTTAAACTAAATGTGTATACACGTGTACGTGTCTACGTATCTAATACACTCTTTAGATCCCTTCTTTCAACGGTTTCTGATTCAATTTAAAATATCCACACCGTTAGATTTTTACAACTCTTAGATAACGTACTTTGGATACTCTAATTTTTTGTTTTTGTTTTTTTTGGAGAATCTTTTATAAAAGAATTATCAGGATCCCTATTTAATAAAGAATGCGTAAGGTAAAAGAAGACTTTTTTACATGAAACCTTTGAAATATACAAAAGACCCGATATATTTCACCACCCTTAACCGGAGTTTTGAGTTCACTAGGAATCTTGTGTCGTTTTCAAATGGACGTATATTGTATTCTCATCTTAATATCTGTCTCAGTCTCAGGAAATCTAAAACCGACTCCTGAACACTTTTTATCTTAACACGGGGTCATATAGGGGTCTGTTTTTGCCAGGTCCATATAATAAATAAAAGGGTCCTTTTCTGTTTAATGTATTGTAGCCCTCCGTACCTTTAGTTTTATTCTTATCACTAAACAACAGTTGTCTCTTTATCCTTGTTTATAAAATAAGTATTAGGGTTCCAGGATTTACTTACCCATGGGGTCAGGTAATCCAGAGAACTTACCCTTTTCTCTTGACGATGTTTCATACGAATTAAGAAAGAGATAATCTAAAAATTAACGACGCAAAACAGAAGGAAAACGAAAAGTAAAATCCCTCGTTTACATATACTTACCCAGTAAATCCTACACTACCCAAAAAGGAGTTAATAAGAGGGTTACACTCATCTAAAAAGAAACGGGTGTTTGTTAACTTTGGAGGACCTTTTTAAGTCAAACCCGAACTAAATGTATGTTCCGATGACCATTCGGTAACAACTTTAATCCATACAAGATACTGATCCACTAATAGACCCAAGATTTCTTGTTTCAGAGGACTTTTCGTAAGTTTAACTATTAAGACAAATTTATCACGTAAGGATGTATAATTTTTGATCGACACGACGGATTCTCCTCCTTTATCACAATTTCCTTACTCGCATTTCCGATATCCAACTGTTCGCCTTCACCAACACCTATAAACCTCTACGGAAAGATACGTTAAATGACTGATTCCCTCTCTAACCCTCTGACATCGTCAAACATCTAAGACAAAGACTCGGATTTAACCAGCTCTTAGATTTCTTTAAACAGGAAAACTGATTCTTGTTCTACCCTTTAGTCCGTGTACTAAAGGGGAGTGTAGTCGTAGCTAAAGGAACTTTTGTTGAAAAAACAAGCAAAATAAAAGTATCAATCATGTTTTATTGAAAAAAATGTTACAAGAAGGACGTATGTGCTAAATGTTTATAGAAATAAGTTCTCCGAAGGGGGAGACCACGAACTACTTAACCCACCTTTACAGATCAACAAAACAGACATTCTCATAATTAAATAAGACGCAGTTTAAGATGAAAACAAGGTTACGTAAAAGTTTTGTAGTAACTCCTTGACCTCAAGACAGTACCCCTGGTGAAGGGTAAGGTCAAAAAGAATAATGTATAGGATTAAAGTCGATTCCAGAGATGTTTTAAATTCCTCTGTTTACTCAACAGTAGAGAAAGTTCTTTGTAAGGATAAAAGATCACTATACTTTCTTTCTTGGATAAGGATTTTAAAGTTTACCTGAACAGGAAAGAAAGAATCCTGATTTAATCTTACGTTAGATAAAAAGTGTCCGTCAGAATCTTTTCTTTTATAAAACCTCAAAAGGAGGTAAATGTGTTCAGGACGTATAAGGATCAAAAAGATATTTTAAATCCCAGAAAATAGTGGAACCCTAGTAAGATTGAGGTAAAAAAAGTAGGTTATAAAAATTGTAGATTAAAAGAATGATCGTATCATTTGTAAATATACCTTGGCCCTTATCATCTCATATAGAACAATCTTGATAAGATTTAAGGAAACATTTAAAAATACTTAGAACAGATCAGAAAGTGTTACTAAGAATCAATTCTGACTGTACTTTCGATTTTTATTTAGTAGTATCCAAACGAGTAAAGACTTCTACTAAGTTGAAAGTCTGTGTTAATTATAAATACTTGAAGTCGGACTGGTCTTACATTCCCTCACCCAATCTTTTCCCCCATTACCGTCTCCTACTCCTCCTTGTTATTTCTCTTTGCTATCCATCGAGTCTTCCTTTTCTTAGACGGACGTTACGTCCTCTGAACCTAAACTAGGGATCCAGCCCTTATAGGGGACCTCTTCCCTTACTGTTGAGTAAGGTCATAAGAACGAACCTTTTATAGTACCCGTCTCCTCGGACCACCCGACGTCAGGTGTCGTAGTGTTTCTCAACCTGTGATGACTCGTCGATCGTGTGTGTGTTTCTGGTAACTCAAGTTCAACACTAGTCTTAAAAGTGAGGACAGCGAAAATTCTGTTGAGAGTTTACTTGTCAGAACAATATAGTCAAACGTCTCACTGGATATTAAAGTTTGACAGGAACCACTTTAATACGGAAAATTTTATATCAAAACCCTCTGAAGGGACCTTCAGGTACGAAGGTGAAGTCCCCCACGTACAAACTAGTAACCAGTTACTTGATTCTGGGGTATACGATACACCACGTCATTTTCAGAACCTCTAATCTAAATGATATACTTATTATGTTCTTCCCAGGTCGGACTTCATCCGTTTCACAAATCTAAATCTTTCTCTGTTTCGGTACTCTTCAACCGTTGGTAAAAAATTTTCAGATAAAACGTGTAATAAAGTTTCTACGGGTTCAATTACCCACTAAAAAATTTTTAGGGTCTGGATTACTAAACTTAAGAACTACTTGTCTTTGAAAAATGTTCTCTAAAGTGTATCTTGTTCTGAGAGTACCTCATTTACTCTAAATCCTTACAAGTGTATCCAAAACTTTTCACTGGAGTCCGTTTCACACAGGTTTTCTATTGTCAGATTCTTTCTTAGAAGACTTAAAAGGACGACACCCCTATCGAGATCTTTAGTTAAATAGTCCCATTTACAGATCAACTTTGAAGGAGAAAATTTTCACTACTTCTGTCTTTTGTTACTCATTACAACCATTATTCCGTCTAAAAGTAGTTCGTACTTGTAAAAATTTGGATTCGTCTAATCTACTTTACAGAATTTTATCTATGATAAAAGATTGTCGGTTTTATTTAAATAGTAATTCTTTGAACTACTTTTGTTTAGTTTCAAGTCTGAATTATAATCGTAAATATGAGGTGACAGTGTTAACTTCTCTGAAGAGGTTCCTAAGGGGTCCAGTCCCCCGTGTTATTTCCCCTCTAGAGTTGATCTAGTGTCAGAGTGTCTGTACGTAGGTCCAATAACTAAAGTTTTGTAGTCGTCTATTAGACAAACAACCATTTCCGTTTATATTTAAATAATATTAAATCTCATTAATCTCTCTGATAGTGGAACTTCCTTAGAATCGTTACAGAGTCTTCCCATAGTGTATTCTCTTATAATTATCTTCGAAACCCCATTCCCGACTTTACTAAATTGGTTTCAGAAAGTTCCATTCCTCGAGGTTAACGATAACGTTTTTCACCTATATTATCAGATTCTAATAAATAAACCAACCGGTTATTTAAATAACCCAACCGGTTCAAGTAAACCCAAAAAGACATGTTATAATACCTTTTTGAACTTACTTGAAAACCCGGTTGGGTTATGTTATTTGACTAGAAAACCTTTTCAGTACCTTTTTATTGGTTACTTCAATAAATAACCAAATATTATTCAAACACCTTTTACCAAAGGATTGATGTTGATTTAGTGACAGTGGGTGTGGATTCATTACAACTGTATTGACTAGTCTACTGGAGTTAGAAATATCAGATTTTTTATCTATACTTATGAATTAGAAATCCGAAGGGTCCATCGAGTAACTAGTTCTTAGACGGACGGTTCGTCGTCTACGTCCGAACTAGGGACCCAACCCTTTTAGGGGATCTCTTCCTTTACCGTTAGATGAGATCATAAGAACGAACCTTTTAAGGTACCTGTCTCCTCGGACCGTCCGACGTCAGGTAACCCGGTGTTTCTTAGTCTGTACTGAATCACTCATTTACCGTCGTCGTCAATTAGAATTTACCGTTAATGAAACATGGTCGATATTAAGAAGACGAAGTGTCAATGTACGAATTGTAAACTTCGTTACAATACTCCATGAATGTAAAAAAAAAATTTAACCTCATATCAACTAAATGTTACGACACAATTAAAGACGACAAGTTGTTTCACTAAGTCAATATATACATATATGTAATAAAAAAATTATAAGAAAAGGTAATGTCAAATAGTGTCTTAAATTTATATCAAGTGACACGATACATATCTTTCTGAAAAATAAAATACATACTATAGAATGGAGACGATTGGGGTTACAGTGAAAGGTAGTGAGGAAGACTAGGAACCGTTGGTCTCCAGAAAAGAAATACAAGTACTCGGACTAAGACATAACGTCTCTCGAAGTAAAGAAGTATAAAGTATAAGGTGTCTATTCACCATAGTTTATCATAAACAGAAAGAGAAAGACTGAATAAAGTGAATCATACTATTAGAGATTAAGTAGTCACAGCGATGTTTACCGTAATAAAGTAAGAAAGAATACTGACTCATTATAAGGTGAGAGAGAGAGAGAGAGAGAGAGATATATATATATATATATATATATATATATATATATCATAAAAGGATCACCGAATCTGCTATTTCTTAGATGGACGTTACGTCCTCTGGACCCAACCCTTCTAGGTGACCTCTTTCTTTACCGTTGGGTGAAGTCATAAGAACGGACCTTTTCAGGTATCTGTCTCCTTGGACCACCCGATGTCAGCTATCCCAACGTTTCTCAGTCTGTACTGACTCACTGATTGTGTAAGTAAAAGTATATATATATAATGTATGGGGTAGAACAATTAGGTAAGTAGAGGACTACCTGTTAATCCAGCAATGGTTCAGAAGTCAAGTCAAGTCAAGTCAAGTAAACGAGTCAACACAGGCTGAAACTCTGGGGTACTTGGCGTCGTGTGGTCCGGAGGGACAGGTAGTGGTTGAAGGTCTCAAATGGGTTTGAGTACAGGTAACTCAACCACTTCGGTAGGTTGGTAGAGTAGGAGACAACAGGGGAATAGGAGGACGGGAGTTAGAAAAGGTCGTAGTTCCAGAAATTTTATACAGTCGAGAAGTGTATTCCACCGGTTTCATAAACTCAAAGTAGAAGTTGTAGTCAGGAAGGTTATTTGTGGGTCTTGTCTAGAGAAAATCCTACCTGACCAATCTAGAGGAAATCATACCTGACCAACCTAGAGGAACATTAGGTTCCTTGAGAGTTCTCAGAAGAGGTTGTGGTGTCAAGTTTTCGTAGTTAAGAAGTCGTGAGTCGAAAGAAAGATCACGTTGAGAGTGTAGGTATGTACTGATGACCTTTTTGGTATCGGAACTGATCCGTTTGGAAACAACTGTTTCATTCAGAACCAATAACATTTATCACGATGATATTTTTTTACCAACGTACATAAAAAATTTAATATCAAAACAGGTGTATATACAGGACCTCACGACCTAGTGTACCATTAAGATAAAAATCTAAAAATTTCGTGAAGGTATGACAAAAGGTATCACCAACGTGGTTGGATGTAAGGACGGTTCTCACATCCTCCCAAGAAAAAAGAGGTGTGGGAAAGGTGGTAAGCAAAAACACATGAAAAATTAATACTGATAAGTATGATGGAGTAATATAGTTATCAAACTAAACGTAAAGAGATTATTAATCGTTATAACTCTATCAGACACTTGAATCCTCTCTGTTGTTAGGAGACACCAGAACCTTCCGATAAATAAACACCCTCATAGGGACACATCAAATACACTCCCTACAGACGTCATACTCATGGGTGACGTCGTTAGGAATCGTACACAAGTAATAAGGGAACTACTCCGATCACGTCTATGTGGGAGAGACCACGAGCGAGAGTCGCTACCGTCGAATGCTGACAAGGGTCTCGAACGTATCCACCACAACACAGGGGACTTTTACGTATGTCGATTTCTCTAACGATGGTACCCAGGGTTGGGAGGAGCACACAATAGAGGTTACTATAGTGAGGTGGAAAGTCTGTCCGGACCCTAAGTAGGTGTCTTTGGTAGTCAACACCAGTACGTTATGAGGTCGGGGAATCCGACATAGGGACATCGGTTGGGGATCTAGACTAGAGGTTTCAGACTCGAAGTCGGTAGTCGGGACCGGGTGTGACTGTCTATGTACAGAGTCCGACCCCTCGATGGTACACACGTCCAGAGAGAGGTAAGACAGACGACGTTTGGACAACATAAGAGAAGACACCGAGGTGTAGTGGTGGACAGGGTCGACTAGAGGAGTTCCCGTTCCCTTGAAGGGGCCCACGCCCTTGAAAAGAAACAAAATCTCCAGGAAGTGGTCCCATCCAGGGGTCAGGGTTAAAGAAAGAAAGAAAAAAAGAAAATAGGATGGATCAATGTACCTATAAATGAACGAGAAAGTCTTTGGATTCCAGAAGAAGGTCGTAAGTCATACATAAGACACTCTTAGTAAGGTTTACAATTGTATAAAAACTACATAAACACCCTCCTCCGAGGTGTAGGATGATGAGACGATAGAACTAACGAGGGGAACTCCATCTATGAGTATAATAGGGGAAAAATTTTATACCTCCGACTCTGGGTATGATGTATTGGTAGAACGGGTTTCGTTTCGTTCCTCATTCAGTAGTCGACCTGGAATTCAGGTTCGTTTTATTATGTCTAGGACGTAAGAAATAATTATACAAATTACGGAGATTATATAATGATTAATCTCTTTTCAAAATCTTTATCTTTTAACTATTACAGTAATTTCCCAAAGGGCATTCTCTCTTGTATCTGTATACAGTCTATCTCCGAACTGAAGAGTAAGACAGTACATATTAACCACATCGCTACCTTTTGAACGAAGAACTCATACTCGACAGAAAAGAACTTGATATTCAATTAATACTGTGACAAATGAAAAGAAGTTAACACGTTTCTAAAGTTTACCTCGATCTCGTACTCCTTGTCCATTTCACATCAGAATATCTCTTATCTTTTGTAAGATCTTCCTCTCTCAAATTAGTTTACGGTTCTTGGCATATGTTCCATGTTAGAAGTCTTCTAAGATTTTATATATATTGAACTCATTTTATAAACAAGACCCCTTATACCCTCTTATCACCAATCACAGTTTGATCAGTTCAATGTACTCAGACCTTTACAAAATGACCTTCGAGATTAACTACACCGCCTTTCCCTTTCATGTTTACTGTAAAACATTGTAAAAGAAGAAAGTTTAGTATAATAGTATGAGATAGAAAAGAAATTATTATATGACACGTCCTAAACTGTCTATAAATGTTCGTACTTTTATTCACTCAAAGATTAAAGACAAACACCCACCATCCAGTCGAGTCTGATAAGACTCCATGTTTTATGTAAACATAATACAAGAAGATCCTTTGTATGGTAAAAACTTCACGGACACTCCTTTTAACTTTCTTTTCTAAAACGATTGTTATCCCTACTTTATAAAAATTTTTAGACTAACTACATGTGTGTCATCACTTTTGCCATCGGGCGACACGAAATTTCAGTTAGTCGCACACGCGTAAAAGATTCGTTCTCTTTACCTAAAGACAATGAGTTCTACGACGTTGTAATGTCATTTGGTTTTATGTTTAAGTCCGAAGACTCCACCACGATCGTCATTTGTTGGGTAAATGATTACGTCCTCTGTATTCTCTACGTCTAAACTAGGGACCCAACCCTTCTAGGGGACCTCCTCCTGTATCGTTGGGTGAGGTCATAAGAACGGACCTCTTAGGGTGTCTGTCTCCTCGGACCACCCTATGTCAGGTATTCCAGTGTTTCTTAGTCTATACTGATTTCATTGAATCATATGTATATTTCATTTTTAACTTAAAACCACTGTTCTAAAAGATTATAGATCCGAAAATGAAACGGGGGTTAATAAGAAAATTTAGTAAGAGATTAACAATATTAATTAAAAATACACGAAGAAATACTAATATTAAGTAATTGTAGTCGAAAGACATTAGTACATGTTTCGTAGTTATATAATTTTCATCGACAATACTATAAGATAAAGATCTTATTACAGGATAAACAAACTAAATTATGTAGAAAAAAAAAAAGAATGTTTTACGTTTAGAGAACTAAATTGTACCTAAGTTTACATAAGGACGTGAAGGACGAATATAAAAACACACGTATACCAACGAAAAAAAGAAATAATAAATCTCGGAAAACTATAAATGTTAGAGACACTATGATCCTTGTAAAAACTCCTGATTATAATTGAACAAGATTTGTCTCTTTGACTTAAAAGAGAATTTTACACTGAAATCAACGTGGTAGGTTGTGTTTAATCTTCGGAGTGCAAACGCAACATAAATTTCTCGTATTTATCGTAATGTGAATACTTTTTTTAGTATATGAACCCTTTACGATAAAAAAGGAGGAATTTGAAAAGTACCTATTGAGTCAATAAGACATAAAAATCTACGTTAGTAATCTTTTAACTCCATGACTCGTTAGAAACGTAACATTGTAATTAAAGTTCAAATGTCGAGTTGTCTTATGTCGTGACTCATGACCTTGGGGAGATGTGTGTGTTCAATCCGACTCTACCCCGGTTCTCGTCACGGTTGACGAGAACCATGTTGTCACATGAAATCCTCGGGTGTTTTACCCATATTCCACCGTGTCGTCTCGTGTATGTGTCCACTTGTCGAGGTCACCTCTTCATGAACCACCGAGGAGAGGATCACTCTCACGAGGTTGGGGTCGCTGGAGTGTTGGGGTCCTGTATATGTATCAAGTCTTCACCTCGTCCCCCACCGAAGATGAGGTTGTCGATTCCTCGTCTGGGACGGGACCTCCCCGTGTCACTGTTGGTATCTCGTTTCTCCCCCGGGATGAGTTATAGGTCACGTCCGAAACCCGTGGTGTAGTCAGTATGGAGGACAGTTCCCCTATTATCGGTCGTATATGTCTCTTTTCTCCACGATCTCATTTACATTTAAAAAAGATCTTACACAAACACGGAGATACTGATGGTCAGGTTTCGTTCATCTGTATCCTTCCCCAATTGTATGAACTTTTTATTCCGTTGATGTATGGTTTTTGTATGTTATCAAAGTGTCTTTAGTTTTTCTTCTTCTATATGCGTATTATACTAACTTTTAGTAGTACGGTGTTTTTTCTTTTTGTTTCTACTTTCTATTCGTGTTTCTTTTTGCATACGTGGGGTTACAAGTAATGTCGTTGGACTTGCCGGTGACTGATCTCATCTACTGCTTCTACACCACGGTCACAGAATGTCGAAAAGACGTACTTCGAGGAAACACAAGAATCCGTCCAAATAGGGATCCATAAAATAAGAAAAACGTCATCACTTACTCTAACAAAGGAATTATTGAGACAGACTAAAAATCACATATCTTATATTCTCTAAATAAAGAAACATAATTAAAACATAGGATGGTGAAATGATTTAAGTAACTAATCGAGATCAAAAGACGACCACAGAAACTCTAATAGATACATATGATAGTACGATAGACCTTTGTCACTGTCGAAATGAATAAAAGGTTGAACCCAAGGAAAATAAAGAGAAAGAAGAGATTCACAGTACCGATCCTGAAGGTTTTGATACAACTTTTTGTCACCACTCTCACCCGTCATAACAGACTAAGGACTGGAATCTCCGTTACGAAAGACAAAAGATGGTAACTCTTATTTTAACAACACCAAAACAGTGTACGACGGAAATAATACGCCTCCATCCAATATATATATATATATTGACTTGGTTAATCGACATATTATCCTTAATTATTGTGACTTTTAGTTGAAATGAAGTTACTTTTATTTTTGTTTATATAGTTTAATTTTTTTCTTTTGTCTTGCTTCATCTTTTTAGTTTCTTTTATTATTCGTTTCTTTGAAAATGAATTTTCGTATTATCTATTTTCATTTTTTTTCATTCAACCATATATAGATATGTGTGTTGATATATGGTTAATTAAGTTTCTAAATGTACTTGACCTTTTATAGGATCTCTTTGTTAAATAGTTTTTTTCTTTCTTTTACATTCAAATTTTTTTACACGGTGTATATATGTTATCCTATAACGAGTAGGTATTTCCCGAATTTAAGACGGTAAACGTCTCTGTACCTACCTGGATGTCTGACAGTATGTCTCACTTCGTTCAGTATTTCTCTTTATATTTATAACGTATAATTACATGTATTTCAGAGTTTTTACCATGTCTACTTGGATAAACGTTTCGTCTTTATCTCTGTGTCTATATCTCTTGTTTATATGCCTGTGGTTCCTCCCTTTTCCCGACCCCTTCTTAACCCCCTAAACCTAACTGTGTATATGTGATGATATTTGGGTCCAGAGGGTGTGACGTCCTCCTAAGAAATGGTCGACTCGGTGTTCTCTTCGGGATCTTATGACCTCACCCATCGGATAGGGAAGAGGTCGCCTAGAAGGGTTGGGTCTTTAGTTTGACCCCAGAGGACGTAACGTCCACCTAAGAAATGACTGACTCGATACTCCCTTCGGGTAATATATATTTTTTATTTATTGATTTCTCTTGAATGACATATATCGTGTCCCTTGAACTGGACTACGAAACCCCACTGTTTCTCCCCTATATACATGTGTACACTGACTAAGTGAAGCGATATATTATTTGATTGTAACATTTCGTTGATTTGAGGTATATGTTTTTTTATTTGGTGGTTTAAATACTATAAGACTATTCCGTCGAGTCCGACTTATTACGTAATACTAAACCACACTAATACGATCAAGAGGTCCTTGTTTCAAGTTAAAGTCAATACTGTCATATAATTGACACTAAATAATGTCTTTCACGTCACAAACGAGAAACCAGAAGTCGGGTTTGAGTGGTACTTTTGTTCTCTTCACGGAGTGATAGTCACTGATTAGCACAGTAAAGAAAGTTTTAGTCTGACACTAACTAGTAACATGTAAATAATAAGTCAAGTACGTGTACATCTTTTTACACGTCAATACAACAGAATAACAGAAGGTGACTATTTGGTTTAATTGTGACAAGTTTTTAATTATTCATTCTGTCAATCGATCTCTACTACTTTCATGTAGTTTTTGTTTTTTACTATTACATCGTCCATCTTCCACTCATTTACTTGTGTCTTAATATCCTCTTATCCAACTGTACCTGTACGACTGTGACGACGGTTAGATCTTTGGGATCTAAACGTCCTCCTCTTTGAATTACTTCTGTTTGAATAGTCGTATTTACTTTTTACTCCATCACTATTTTCCTACTACTATATGGTCTGTTGCTTACGGTCAATCGTTTTTTATTTATTTATCTATTTCTGTTTTATTTATTTCTGTTTTATTTATGTATTTCTGTTTTTGGTTTGTTTTTAGTTATTGAGATGTACTTTAGTGTCTCTATGAAGTATTGTGACTTTCTTGTTTTCTATTCGAATCTTTCGACTAGGTTTGAGTAAAAACACCAGAACTTGATGATGGGTTTTACTTTTGACTGTTTTAATTAAAGATAGATAAATGTCACTTTCTGTGTGACAAATCATAGTTGTCCTTTTATAGTGAATTCTGATTATTAAGTTTTAATTAAAATTCTAAAAAACTACAAAAAGATAGTAAAACGATATTTATAAGTGTCCGTAGAGTCGTCCACCATGTTAATGACAGTTATTTTAATTACTGAGTCACATTAATAAACATCTAAATTTACTATGATTGTACACAATCTATCCCGATGTAACAATGTACTCATTTAATTAGAATAGTCACAAAAACAACATTAGTACGAGATTCTATATATAAAGTATAATTAAACATGTAATACATTCTAAAAGATATTGTATCTTTAAATTTTAACATGTCCTTGAAACTTCCGGTATACACTGATCCAGAAATTCTTAGTCGTTAAAGAATTTTGACACTTCCGACGAACGAATACCCTCTTTTGCCACTATAAATTTCGACCCTGATAAAAGTCTACGTAAAGTCTCAAACTCTTTCATCATCTTAGAACTAGACAAAACAAGTGACCAAATACACGAATTATGTATGAAAACTTGGTTGTTAAACTTCCTTTGACCCTATACTATATAGGGTAAATAGAGTTTTCTGGGATGAAGACTAAAGAGAGACTAGAGTAGAGGATCGCCATATGGAAAGTGAGGGAGGCGCAATCAGTAGAAATAAAGAAACGAGAAGTAGTTTGTGACATTTTGGAAATGTAACGACAAGGGAGAGGGACCTTGTTGAAATGAGTTCTTTAGTTTAACCAATTAAAGAGGTCAAGAAGGTTTGGTTATGAATTTGTAGAGTAAGAGTTTCCAATAGATTATTAAGAATGAATTTCGAGGTCAAACAGGATGGGGAAGAGTTAAGGATAACAAGTAGGGAAAAACAAAGTAGATATCGTAAATAGTGGAGAATAAGAAACCTTCCTTACTACGATTTCGACTTTGAGGTCATGAAACCGGTGGAGTACGCTTCTCAACTGAGTAACCTTTTCTGAGACTACGACGCTCCCTGACCCCCGTCCTCCTCTTCCCCTGCTGTCTTCTACTCTACCGACCTACCGCAGTGACTGAGATACCTGCACTCAGACTCACTTGAGACCCTCTACCACTACCTGTCCCTCCGGACCGCACGACGCTAAGTACCCCAGCGTTCCCCAGTCTGTGTTGACTCGCTGACTTGACTTGACTAGTATTGTATATTCGAAAAACAAAAAATAATAGAGTGGATAATAGGAATGACAAATATTAACTCCAAAGAATTATCTTACGTCTGAGATTCTACTGTCTAATAAAGACACAAAGTGTACCTGTAAGGTTCTAATGTCTTTTCACAGGGTGTTTATCGTTTGTCAGTCATCATATCTATTTCCTTATTTCCTCTTACGGAAACTCCACTTTAAGACGTATAATCTTATTCTATGTATAGTTCCGTTACTGGTAAAAAAAAATTATAGTCAACGGTCGTCCATATCTAAGAATCTATTACTCTTCTCAGGATTTTGTCGTTACTGACGAAAAGTGAAAGGTATAAACCAAACTAATAATAAGTAAAAATCTAATTTTTGTAGCAATTCATAGCTGAAGGGATAACCGAGTCTACCATTTCTTAGGCGGACGTTATGTCCTCTACGACCAACCTAGCGACCCAGTCCTTCTAGGGGACCTCGTCCCTTTCCGATAAGTGAGGTCATTAGGACGAATCTCTTAAGGTACCTGACTCCTCGGGCAGTCCGATGTCAAGTAACCCGACGTTTCTCAGTCTGTACTGACTCACGGATTGTGAGAAAAAAAAAAAAAAAAAGGGGTGGGGTTCGATATACATTTACTAAAAACGATAAATCCCATGTGAAAAATTTATTAAAAGAAATAAAGAAAGATTGACATGGCTTAGAAACAAAGACGTGTTCCGAAAGAGATCAACGCCGTGTTCTCGTTGGTTCACACCTCGTCCCCGAGATCCCGTACATCTAAAGCTATCAACGTCGAGGGTCCGAGAACTCGTGTCCGAGTTATTAACACTGTGTAACCGAATCGATGAGGCACCGTACATCGTAGAAGGACCTAGTCCCTAATTTGGGCACAGAGAACGTAACTGTCCGTCTAAGAAGTGGTGATTCGGTGGTCCTTTCGGGTTCCTATATAAAAGAATTTAGTTTACAGAAATGAATACTATAAAACATGTGAAGTCAAGTCAGCTAGGCAGTACAGACTGAGAAACGTAGCTGACTTGGTACGGTCGGAGGAACAGTTAGTGGTTGAGGGTCTTGGATGAGTTTGAGTACAAGTAGTGTAGTCCACTACGGTAGGTTGGTAGAGTAGGAGACACTAGGGGAAGGGACGAAAGTTAGAAAGGGTCGTAGTCGGAAAAGTTTACTAAGTCAAGAAGCGTAGTCCACCGGTTTCATAATCTCAAAGTCCAGGTCGTAGTCAGAAAGGTTACTTATAAGTCCTGACTAAAGGAAATCCTACTGGACCAACCTAGAGGAACGTCAGGTTCCCTGAGAGCTCTCAGAAGAGGTTGTGGTGTCAAGTTTTCGTAGTTAAAAAACCACGAGTCGAAAGAAATATCAGATTGAGAGTGTAGGTATGTACTGATGACCTTTTTGGTGTCGAAACGCATCTACATAGAAACAACCGTTTCATTACAGAGACGAAAAATTATACGACAGATCCAACCAGTATTGAAAAGAAGGTTTCTCGTTCGTAGAAAAGGACCGACGTCAGTGATAGACGTCACTAAAACCTCGGGGGTGGGGTTTTTTTCAGAGAGTGACAAAGGAGTAGATAAACGGTATTTCACTACCCTAGTCTACGGTAGTAGAATCAAAAGACTTACAACTGAAAATTCGGTTGAAAAGAGAAGAGGAAGTGAAAGTTATTCTCCGAGAAATCAAGAAGAAGTGAAAGACGGGTATTGCCACCACAGTAGACGTAAATACTCCAATAACTATAAAAAGGTTCGTTAAAACTAAGGTCGAACAAGAAGTAGGTCGGGTCACAAAGAGTACTACATGAGACGTATATTCAATTTATGTGTCCCCCTGTTATATATCGAAACTGTATAAAGAAAGGACTAAACCTTGGTCAGACAACGAGGTACAGGTCAAGATTGACAACGAAGGACTGGACGTATGTCTAAAGAGTCCTCCGTCCAGTCCACCAGACCATAAGGGTTAGAGAAAGTCTTAAAAGGTGTCAAACCACACTAGATGTATCAGTCTCCAAAACTACATCAGTTATTTCGTCTTCATCAACAAAAACATGGGAATTGGTTCATAATATTAAAGGATGAATAATTGTTCTTTAAGACAATCTTATATCGACTGAATCTGTTTAAGTGTATTCATTCTTCAATATCTTAGTGTCATCTTTACGTATACAGACTGAGTTTAAACCTGACTAAAGTTACAGAGTTATAGTCAATTTAGACGATGTAACTAGGTTTTCAATGGAAGACGAATTTAATTCATAAAACACACTGAAACCATTAAAAGATAGAAGGTAGTAATAATCGAAACTACGTGTTTCCTAATGAATATCTCTGTTCATAAATCTCACTTGCAATATTTTTACTGAATTTATAAAGACCACCGGTTTATGGATACCTTTTAACAGAAAGGTTCTTTTGATAAATCTATACAATATTACTATTGTCACTTTTCAGGGTCTTGTAATCTACGATACACTGAGATTCAATATAAAGGGTTAGACAACGTCTAGGTAACTCCTAGAACTAACCTATTTCTGTCTCTCTCCTTGTGTTTTAACATTTAAATTAAACGGATGGGTTCCAGAGTGACATTCTTATACTACCTAACTAAATATACTTTCGTGAAACGTATGACATGTTGGTATATAAAGGTACACCGATGTGTCACACACGTACGAGTCAACGAAGTCAACACAAGCTGAGAAACGTTGGGGTACCTGACATCGGGTGGTCCAAGGAGACAGGTATCCTAAGAGGTGGTTCTTATGATACCACCCCACGGCAAAGGAAGAGATTCCCTAGGAGGTCTAGGTCCCTGACTTGAGGGAAGAGAATGTAGAGGACGTAACCGGTCGTCCAGGAAATGGTGGTCAGTGGACCCTTCGGGGATGTTACGAAACCTTCTATCCATTGTTGAGTCTTTATTATTATAAATATTTGTATGTGTCAACCATTTATAAGTTACCGTATTGGTTACCTATAAAATTTTAGAGTGATATATATACAAATATGTATGTACAAATGTTTAATATAAACAGAGATAAAGTCGGGAACCTCGGTCGGTGATCCATCATCGGATTTACGAGTCCTGAGGTATCCAGATTACACCATCCGTCTTATTATCAGAAGTCCACAGATATGGAATTAGGGACCTTGGATACTTATAAAATGGAATATACCTCTTTCCCCCCGACCCGGTTCTTTACACCCTTCGTAGGACTTCGACCTTTTCGGTTTTTATGTTTAATGAAAATCTCCGAGGTCTTTCCTTACGTAGGATCGATTGTGGACCTACAATCGGGGGACTTTGGACAGTCCCTGTCTGGATTGTCTCTAAACACTTAAAGTTTAGTGATTTAAACACTATTAAATAGTTTCGTTGTTATCCATTAATTTGATCCCTTATTAAAATTTTATTTAAAATTTTTCGTGTGTTGTACGACTTATACTACATAAATTTGTTTTTTTTTAATTTTTTACTTAAAATCTAAAAAGGATAATTTATAAACCCTTTAAACTTAATAAAAATTTTACGTCACTTCTATTATAAGATGGGTTTACACTTCTTTATTTGTCGAACAGTTCAGTAGTAAGTGGACTTTCATTGTAAAATTTGGATAGTAACATAAGAATATTTTTCATTATAGTCATACAGAGTCAAGGTCGATACAAGTTGTCTTGAGTCCGAGTAGTCTTGGGTCAAATTTGGATTGTTGTATACGAAGTGTCTTACGTACTTCTGTTAAATACAAGTTTACTCTCTATATTAGACTTGAATACGGATGTCATTTCTCTTATTTTGGGAGTTCGGTCGTAGAATTATAAACATTTATATTATCCTTTATATATTGTATATTATAGTACGTATCTTACGTATCTATAATAGACGATAACAACTATTCTACCTTACTACTTTATAGTTTTTAATATAAATTCTACCATCAATTTATGTATTTTCGTAACTTTTTTCATATATGTAAAGTAAAATGTCTAGAACAAAGAAACTCCTAAATAAGAGTTCACCAACAACAATAAGTCAACGATTCAGTACAAGTTGAGGAATCTGGGGTATTTGACATCGTTCGATCCGAAGAGACAGGAAGTGATAGAGGTCTCAAACGAGTTCAATAACGGGTAACTCAATCACTCCGGTAGGTTGGTAGAGTAGGAGACGGTGGAGGAAGAGGAGAACGGGAGTCAGAAAGGGTTGGAGTCCCAGAAAAGGTTACTCAGCCGAAAAGTGGAAAAGGTCAGGACACCGGTGAGAACTCAAAACGTTTAAATGACCGTATAACTCACGTCGTGAAAGTGTCGTAGTAGAAAGTCCTAAACTTTATCGAGTTGCCCTTAAGGTACTGGACGTGATCGAAAGTATCACTACAAAGGATTCCGGGTGAACTGAAGTGTAAAGTCCTACAGACCGAGATCCACTCACTAGTGTGGTAGTACCAATAGACACCAGATCATAAACACAAAAGGTGTTTGACACCTTTTAAGACTTTCTCTATCCTTATGGTCTGGTGGACTGGACGGAAGACTCTCTAGACATAGGTCCAGTCCTTCGTTGTCAATCTTGACTTGTAAATAAAAATTAAATTTAAATGAATAAAATTAATTTCCGATTAATAAAATTATAACATAACCAAAACGGTATGTAGTTGTACTTAGGTGGTGCACACATGTACACAAGGGTTAGGACTTGTGGGGAGGGTGGAGGGAGGGGTGTGGTAGGGAAACCCAGTAAGGTCACGTGGTCGGGGTTGTCTGACCAAGGTTTAGCCCTTTCCTCATACAGTTTCGACATATAACAGGTGGACGAATAAATTAAATATACGTCTCATGTAGTACTCTTTGTGACCCGACCTACTTCGTGTTCTACCTTAGTTCTAACGACCCTCTTTATAGTTATTGGAGTCTTTACGTCTACTGTGGTGGGAATACCGTCTTTCACTTCTTGATTTCTTGGAGAACTACTTTCACTTCCTCTTTTCTTTTTCAACCGAATTTTGAGTTGTAAGTCTTTTGATTCTACTACCGTAGGTCAGGGTAGTGAAGTATCGTTTATCTACTTTTGTCACTCTCTGAAATAAAAAAACCCCCCTCCACTCGAGGTTTTAGTGATGTTTACCACTGAGGTCGGTACTTTAATTTTCTACGAACGAGGAACCTTCTTTTGAATACTAGTTGGATCTGTCGTATAATTTTTCGCCTCTGTAATGAAACGGTTGTTTCCAGGTAGATGTGTTTCGACAGTAAAAAGATCGTCAGTACATACCTACACTCTCAATCTGATATTTCTTTCGACTCGTGGTTTCTTGACTACGAAAACTTGACACCACAACCTCTTCTGAGAACTCTCAGGGAACCTACCGTTCCTCTAGGTTTGTCAGGTAGGATTTCCTTTAGTCAAGACTTATTAGTAACCTTTCTGACTACGACTTCGACTTTGAGGTTATGAAACCGGTGGACTACACTTCTTGACTTTGTAAACTTTTCTAGGATTACGACCCTTTCTAACTTCCGTCTCCTCTTCCCCTACTGTCTCCTACTCTACAAACCTACCGTAGTGGACTACACTACTTGTACTCAAAGTAATCCAAGGTCCTCAACCACTACCTGTCCCTGGGACCGCACGACGTCAAGTACTCCAACGTTTCTTAGTCTGTACTGACTTACTTACTTGACTTGACTTGACTACCTTGGTCTATTGTACTAGAAACAAAAAACTTGTGACTCAAAATTCGGTCGAAAAAATTCCATGTGGTCGAATAAACATGTCCCCGACTAGTGTAGACACTAAAAAATTTTAAGGACTATCTGTCTTTGACGACCGTCTCTTATCTACGACACCTAACTCGTCATTTCTATTTATCTTGAGATCTTCGGTGATATTCTTTTGGAAGTGTCTCCTGTCCTTAGTAGAAGTTAAAACTCTACGCACTCTTATACATTAATCTCTTATACTCATTAATGTCGAGAGAACCTGTTGTAAGTATATGACGGACCTCTACGAAGAAATCAACCACAACTATAGTCCTTTTGGGTTCTTTGACTTCTTTGTTTTTTTTTTGTTTCTTTCTTTCTTTCTTTCTTTCTTTAAAGTAATGTGGAGATACGACGAAATTTGTATGTTCGTTACACAATCCTAGTTCTAATACTCATCTGGTCTAAGTCTGGAGTCTCCCTTTTAGTCTTTCCTGGAGTTCCTCTTAGTCGTTGATTCTCGGATTATACTCCTTTTTACTA
Source organism: Capra ibex (assembly GCA_006410555.1). Taxonomy (NCBI): domain Eukaryota; kingdom Metazoa; phylum Chordata; class Mammalia; order Artiodactyla; family Bovidae; genus Capra; species Capra ibex. The sequence continues at coordinate 34,892,348 of SJYO01004576.1, forward strand.
GGTTTTAGTTCGTTTATCTCTTCAGTCCAATCTGAAGGAGGACGAGTCTTTCATACCTCACCCCTTATTTTTATCTAACCCTTTCCTACAAATTTTAAGTTCCTTTTTATTCTAGTGTCAACATATTTTTTGTTCTCATGTCTTCCTTAGAATTCCTTTCCTACTCTCTCCTTGTCGTCATACACTCTTTTCAGAAATTTTCAAGACAGAAGACAATGTCAGATGATCAGATTTTGAAAATTAAGTGTCAAGAGTCCCCAGTAGTATGGTTCCGGTTTACCATTCATCAACGTTTAGATATTTTTTTTTTTGTCATATAATTTTATCTCTCTCTACTATGGTTAGTAGAGACAATCCTCACTCAACTATAATTATTCAAAAAGATAGACAATCTTACCGATAACAGTTTTTCTTGTTTGTGACCTCTCCTACACCTCTTTTCCCTTGTGAAGATGTGACAACCACCCGTATATTTAACAATATCGGTGATACTTCTTGTCAAACTTCCCAGGAATTTTTTGATCTCAATGGTACTAGGTCGGTAGGATGAGAACCCATTATAGGTTTTCTTCGGTTATGGGTTTTCTACGTTTTTCTGATTAAACTTTTCTATGTACGTGAGGTTATAAGTGTCATCGTAATGACTGTTAACGATTCTATACCTTCGTTAGATTTAACGGGTAGTTGTCTACTTACCTATTTCTTCTGTGTCACACATACATATATCTATCTATCTATCTATCTATCGTATTATACATACACATATATATATTATATATACGTTGTCTCGTGGTGAGTCGGTATTTTATTTTCGTCTTAAAACGATAAACGGTGTTGTACACAACTGAACCATAATATGATTCACTTTACTTAGTCTCTTTCAGTTTATGAAAAACTATAGTGAACATGCACCTTAGACTTTTCTACGTTGTTTGATCACTTATTATTTTTTTTTTTTACGTCGTCTCAGACTCTCTCTTGTTTGATCCCCAATGGTCCACCCTCTTCCTTCTCATCTTCCCTCATCTTCCCCACTACATTCTCACTTCCCTCCCTGTATCCCATCCCCTAATTCTACATATTTGACAATCCATATTTTGTTCGAGGGAATATTTTATTCCCTATATAACACGTCGTGTCTCTTATGACTGTTATGAAATATTCGTATTTACGTCATATTGGAAATTTTTAACACTAAGTAGTATAACATACGGATATTAAATATATTACAATATCCAGTTTATATACTGTTTTTCTCTTTTTAGTTATTAGAATATAAAGTAGACACCCCGATAAATATAAAAATTCTAAGTCATGTTAAAAATTTTTTCTTTTACAACGACTTTTATAAACACTTTTACAATACATATACTGTATACTATATGATTACTATTCCCTTATATTGATATATTAAATAGGTTTGTAATTACAAAAAATTAACTCCTAGGTACCCGTTCAAAAGACTAGGAGGGACGGGGTGTGGATTATACATTATCACACACCTTAATAATTTGTACCTTTTACACACCCTTGTACCGTGTTCACTGTCCCCCTCTTTTTTTTTTGACCTTTTGTATCTATTTTACGTCCGAGGACAGAGGTAGCTGGAGAGTTAAGGATCGTATACGAGTAAAAAACACGCAGAACGACTAAACAGACACAAGGATTAAATAAGATGAAAGTCCGAATCTTATTTCTGTTCTGTTTTGTTTTGAGACTAGGAATCGTAATCTTGATGGAATCGTATATTTGTGAAGTAAATCATTCCTTTACGTTATCTGATCTCCCATTACCTCTAGTGGGAGAGGTAATGTCAAAATTGTATTTATAAAAGTTACAAAATAATTATATATGATCTTAATTTTGACTAATACAGTTATTTAGTTATCAATGGAATTTTTAGAAAAGGGTAGATCCCAATTCTTAGGAAAGTCTATGAATCCTCACTACCACCCTTTTTTTTACGTAACGGTATCCTTGATTCACTCCGTTCTGTGCCAATTGGTATAATGAAGCCGTAAGGTATATAGAGAAACCTTTCCAAAACGAATATAAGATAAACAAAAGAGACTCCTCTGACGTTTTTGTAACGGTAAAAGTTTTATTATAGTAATTTGACTTTATAAAAAGAAACTGTTTATCGCGTTTTTACTACCCCACTTTTGCTCCTTATTCGTGTCGAGGTGAGATACTCCTTGAGATACGTTTTACAGTAAGTTTTATTTTCCCCCTTCAGTAGTTCGTTTTACAGTAGATCAGTTCACTGTACGAAATCTTCGGTCCGTAAGTTTAAGAGAATTTTTGGTTTGACGATGCAACTTATTAAATCGCATCAAGTCAGTTTATGTTGATAAAAAAAGATGTCCATAACAAAGTTATTTCTTTTTTTTTTGTTGATGTTGTTGTTTACTTGTTTTCGTGTGATTTAGGGGTCTATCTCCAAAGAACCGTTTATTTTTATATAAGATTTCATCGTATTAGTATGGCTTTGAAAATCTGAGACGTGAGGTAGGTATTCTGAATACACTCGTTTTATAATAATCTTGGTTCTACTTGTTATTAGCACATAATGTTCATACACTGATTACGGTGGGAGTTTCCCTGTTATTTGTCAGCAAGAGACACTTTGTTTTGTAAAACTGTTAATAATTTTGAGAAAGGTGACGTGAGTTATATAGACCATAATAATTTTGTAACCCCTTTATATTTACCCGTGAAGACAAAAACAAGTAAAAATTTTTTACTTTTAACAATCATTACAGACTGGACTTCCGTCTATAAGTAATATTATCAGTTTGTAGTATTTTATTTGAAGTTTACAATACATAAGATGTATTTAATGAGACCTCGTTGTTGTTCATCGGAGTATTTGAACGTGTGTTCGTCTATTTATAAAGAATTCCTTTTTAACATATAAAGTCTGTAAGGTGTGATTATAGAGTCCTTTTCCGTAAAAATCGTATCACGAGGTAATGGATACGAAGTATGTCTTACGTCGATAGATTAAATTAAATCGTCATTTGTTTAAAGAGTCGTCACATTAAACATAAAACTCTTGTAGAGAATTCTTAGTATCGAACGTTATATACCACCAAGTTACTTCTTATTAGACATTTGTTATAGAGGTAAATAGTTGTTTCCGGTAATTTCTGGTATTTTATTGGGTAGGAACTGACTAATTACGACGGTGACTTTCCTTAAAGTTCGATAATTGTAGGTCTTTTATATGACGGTGACACGAACACAAATAATATATTTAGTGTATCAATATACACGAACATATTTCGTCACACAAAAGAATTGGTGGAGAGGGAGTGGGAGTGCATTAATTAAATTGTAAAAATATTCTTTCTGTGAAACTTCTTGGGACTTATAGATATCTTACATTTATTGAGAGAGACGAGGGATCCCTTTTACACACAATTCCTTTTAGATAAAATATAATCTACCGATTTATAACCAAATTTAGAATATATCAAACTATTAAAGGTATTTGTACAGTAATTTTATTAAAGTAATTTATAACGAAATGTTTGAAATAAAAGTAAACATAAATAACCATCGAAGTAGTCACTTTGATTACCGGACAACACCTATTTTGACGGTGTCCTTTACCAATTAATGGTAGAAGTACAAATAGAATAAGATAGTTAAAACAATAGTTGTATCGGTAGTGACAGTGACGAGGAGGAAGGTCTCTTACATGAGCATTGGACCACTCTAGTATCGGATCTTCGACTGTCCCGACACAGGAGATCCTGTCTAGGATCAAGAAGGTTTCGTAGAGAAATCTTTACGATACGTCATCAGAAATACGGAATTTTTGATACCCGAACCACAAAACGGTTCCGAAATTAAAAAGTCGAAAGAAAAATTTTGGAACCATAGAGTTTTTTAAAAGAATACGATTCACAAAGTATGTTCCGTGACAGTTGTAAAATGAGTGTACCAGAGGAAGGCAGAGGTATGGTTGGGGTACTTTATCCATGTAAAATCAGTAAAACGTTAAAATTTCTTAACCTACAGTCTCTAATTAGAGAGGTTCAACTTATCGATCATACAACGTTCCATACTAAGTTTAAGTCCAGAAACTACTAATTCTTTAAATATAATAGTGGATATATGAACAGAATTAAGAAATCGGTTCTTGTGGGGGTCCAAAAGGAGGGGGAGAAAGACATTTATAAGAATCGAATCGGAGGAATTAGAAAGGTAAAAAACGGGAAATTGATCTCAATACGAAACAATGTGACCAAGAAAACCGAAAACATTATTATATATATACTATACTTTTCCTCTCATGTTCTTTTTACTCGCCGTCAATTCTAAACCCTAGATCCTCTGAAAGACTTTCATTTAACCTAACTTCTTTTACCCAATTTTCTCGTCGGTCATTTACTTTTTATTTACTTTTTTCGTATAAGATCCTGGTCCATAGGATGACTATTATTATGTACGTTTTATGTATTATAATAAACTAAAAACAAAACAAAGACGAAAAAATACTATCGACAAACGAAGTGGGTACGTTGTACCCACGTACTGAAGACATCTAGAAACGATTATAAAGTTATTTTACAGATTTACCCAATTTGTTGGTGTCTATATTCTGTGTCTACTACTGGTATCAATTCTTGTCACGTGTTTTAAATTTCCTTTTGTTTGTGTTATATCGTAAGAAACGACTGTCAATTCCCCACTTTTGAACTAAAACTTATAAACACTAAGAGTGAAATTTACAAAACATTAAGAGACACGATAAGAGTAAAATAGGAGTTCAGTGTACAGAAATCTGTCATCCCCCCTGGTAAACGTTTATAATTCTTCCTTCAACACCACAATGTCCTTATAACTACAAAAGTAAAAAAAAAAAAAAAAGATTACAAGATCTATTAAATTCACCTTCTTTACTCTCACTAACTTTATCCTTGTTTCCTACACGTACGAACGAGTCAGTGCAGGTTGAGAAACACTGGTGTACCTGACATCTGACGATCCGAGGAAACAGGGACCTTAAAGGGTCCGTTCTTATGACCTCACCCGACGGTAAAGGAGGAGGTCCTCCTTGTTTCCTATGTCGTCATGAATAGGAGTTGTAATATAAGAGACTAAGGAAATCTTAAGATAATCGTGCATGAAATTTCAGAAGAAATTTTATTTGTGAGGGTAATATGTAAATTCGAATAAGTATCGAACCCTGTTAATAAAACGGGTTATTAATCCAATTGTCAACTGAGGCATTCGACTCTACTACCAAACGATCGATTACTTCTTCCACATACAATTACTCTTCTCTCAAATTCCCCAGATCTGAAAAACACGTCATTATCTTATGTACTCCTCGATGTATAGACTTAGACTTCTCTGACATCCTCTCGTTGGTATATCGAAATTAATGAGAAGTAAATTAGGTTCGTGAAGTCGTCGTTAGGTCTGATACGAGTTTCGTCTAAACACTGATCAGATGTCGTACAATCGGAACGTACAAAAGGTAGTCAGGGGGATTCCTCGGTGTAAGGATGAGGAGAACACGAATTTGAAAGACGTTGATCTTTCTTCTCCTAGTCTTCTTTTTACTGTTTTTTCATGTTATACTTATCATTAGGAATTACAGAAAAATTACAGGGAGAAGATGCCATAAAATGAGAAAAATTTCCCTATTTGTTGGTGTTTCTGATTTTATTTTTATTTGAGGAAAAAGGAAATAGTTTAAATAAAAGAATTACATAAGTCCAGAATTTTAGGAAACCGACAAAGATAAGTCATGGAAAGTATCGAGTCAGTCATTTCTTAGACGGACGTTATTTGCTCTGAGTCCAAGATAAGGACCCAGTCTTTCTAGGGGACCTCTTCCTTTACCGTTGGGTGAGGTCCCAATAACGGGTCTCTTAGGGTACCTGTCTCCTCGGACCGTCTGATCTCAGGTACCCCAGCGTTCTCAGCCTGTACTGAATTGCTGATTTCTCTCTCTCTCTCTCTCTACGTTACTGAGTGATGATCACCAAAATCTTCTCATCCTTGGAGTAGAACAAAACTTTGTTAGTGAAAAATTTGTCTCTACTTCTTGATGTACTAGGGATTTCGTCTTCTCTGGTTTTTTACGTTATTTTACTTGTTTACTTTATTTCATTTTTTAAGAGTCACATTGTTGTTTTTCAGATATAACACTTCCGGAAAACACATATTATTTTACTCTATTTAAAGATTTCGAGGTAATTTTATGTAACTAACTTTTTCATAATGTCTCTCATCGTACCCTTTTACTTCATGAATTTGAGTCGATAAGTGATTGTTTTGTTTACGTTGAGAAGAGAAACGTAACAATTCGAAGAAGGAAGTTTATTTTATTAATTAAAATAAATGGATCTTACTAAAATCTTGTTCAACCCAACCCTCCTATATACTATGAGAGACTATCGTTGGACGTCTCTTTTATTACTATATTTTAAAACCTTTCGTTTGTCGTCCTATATATGAATACCCAAAAAAATTACAAGATTTGATAATCTAAAAAAAACGGAAACTGGATTTGAGACACTTCATTTATTTTGACCAAAATCTTTTTGTGAAATTACAACACATACAGACTGGATTGGCAACCCGTTTTCAGTATGACTCTACTTGATATTTCATAATTAAATATGTCGTATTTTTGGATAATACTTGAGGTTCGTTCGAAGAATAGTTAAACGTTACAGGTAGAACTATACACACAAAGTTATAAAGATAAATCGTTATTATAGGACAAGGAGTTTCAGTCAATGTACTTACCTGGTTGTGTAATATCTTATTATTTACTTTGAAAGAAAGAAACGAGGGTTTTCCCTCTAAAACAGTCTAAAATAGGGATTTTGGATCTGTTATGATCAGTGTGTTTAATTATTCAGTTACTCTTTTTCATATAAATAAATAAGAAATTGATCTCATAGGTAAGATACGTTTTACTAGTCTAAAGTTGTAATTCCTAAATTAGGGGAGACTTATATTATACGTAAATGAATGAGAATCAACGAAAGAAATTTTACCGTTTTTTTTTTTTGGGAATTTTATTTTAATTAACAAATTTATACAAAATCGAAGAATATACAAAGATTCAACGTATTTTTATGGTGAAAGTCTGTTTTACACATACAAAAGTAAATTAATGTAAAAATTGTATATTCTCCACACCATAATGAAATGTAAAAGTAAACTTCGTCAGTTTTTATAAACCTTATCGTTTTCTTTATGTCTACTAGTCTGTTTTTATGACTAAATTCCGATCTTTACTATGAATATAAGACATAACGAATAAAATCCATTTGTACCTTAACGATACGTGAATTTCGTGTAAGTCAAGCTCTTCTTCTTTGAAATGGTGGAGGATTTCCATTCCAAATTTTAGACAGCTAACACACTTGTTCTTTTGTCTTTCTGACAAAAACCTTCTCAGTCAAAAAACACCATATTGCTAAAGTTCGTTTACGCAAAGTGAGATACCGTACATGGTAGTAAGGAGTACGTGGTAGTGTCAAAGTTCTCCTTTATACTGTAAGATCAGTCAGAGAGAGACAGACAGAGAATCAGATACAGAGAGTACGTGTGTGTCTATTCCATTGTCCAACCTTCTTTACCCAGTATGATATCAACCCCTAGAGACATACTACGAAAGACCTCTTTAGACTCTTTTATAGATTAATCCGTTTCAACGCTACTAAAATTTTATCTAAAGACGACTAATTGTCAATTTGATCCTAATTTTCCTTTCTTCTGTGTGTCTCCTCAAAATCAGACTAGTACGTAGGAAGGGGGGGGGGGGGGGGTTTTTTTTTATTGTCCTCTCCTTTGACCAAACTAACTAATGACCCTTGACAGGACGTCTTTATACAGTTGTTAGGTCTAGTTGTTCACGCAAACACTCAGAGAGTTGGAGCCTACTAAAGGTACTTATAACGTATTTAATCAGGACGAAACCCCTTCTATTCATTAAGGTTCTGGTGAGGGTTGAAATTTCAATATACTGAAAAGTTGTCTCAATAGTCCAATAATAACAAAAAAAATTATTCATGTTGAAAAACAACTATTTCTATTGATGAGATGACTATATCTTCTGTTTCACTTATTATTCAATACCCGTACTCTTAATCATTCATTATATATCGTTGTATAAACGTGTATACATGTGTATGTATATTGTTGATATACATATAAAAATTTTAAGATACAATCATATTGTCTTTTGTTAAGAAATTCATAAAGTTTACAGTGTGTTTGTTCTTTATTACTCGGTAATAATCGGACACCCCGACTTCTAAAACTCAAAATGGTAGACAACCCAGTAAGTTCGTAAAGTGTTGATGGACGGTCATCGTTTAGATGCGATGAAACGACGAAAAGTCTTAAAAATTTTATATACATTTCCGACAACTTCTATATCTTTCAAAACAAGTAGAAATTCCTTAAAAATAATTCCGTGTCACCGCGAAAATTCTTTGAAATTATCGAATTTAAATTTCCGAAAAGTTTCAGTTTTAAAATATAAAAACCTTTAAAATTCGTTAAATTTGATGTTATGCAAAGTATTTGTTGGTGTTTTGTCACTAAAATGTAATACTAAAATGAACAACATGGACTAGATTCAGAGTTTTGAAATTTGTCTTACTGGTGACTACTTCACGAAAAAGATGTTTACTTATAGGAGAATTCCCGAAAAGAGTAGGGAGGTAAAAGAGGACCACAAAGGATTGGAGGAGGTTTGAAGGGGTGTCTGTAACGGTGGTCCTCCGGTTCAGTGTTACGTCTCGTTACACCGAACTTGTTGACAAGTCCTAGATTCTCAGACGATAAGGTAAGACCTGAGACTGTCAGTAATAGAGAAGGAACTCAGACGAAGAAAAAAAATAAAAAAATAAAAAATTAGGAGTCATTTCCTCTTTTTTTTTTTGTACAGTTCTCAACTTCACTCCTAGTTTATTTTACTTCTAGTTTATAAAACGTATTGTTAAGAGTACGGATTGTATATTATTCATGAGTCTTTTACCACTAGTAAAAAGATAACGAGTAAACCCGAACCTAAAATTATTTAAATAAAAATAACCCACGACCTTTACATAAATAGGTGTTATAAAAGATTTACGAATGATACGAACGATTCCATACCTATTTTCATGTACCCTTCCACCGGTAATGAATTTTTATATCTGGTACGTGAGTCACTCAGTAATCTACTATACTTACTTCAATTTTACTTACACGATTTTATCCAATCTTACACAATTTTACACAATTTTATCAATTTTTATCCATTCACCATTTTCTCTAGTTTAACGGTTGTAGATAGACGACCTAAAAGTTTTTTCGTTCTCTCAAGGTCTTTTTGTGGATAAAGACGAAATAACTGATACGGTTTCGGGAAACTGACACACCTAGTGTTATTTGACACCTTTTAAGACTTTCTCTACCCTTACGGTCTGGTGGACTGGACGGAGAACTCTTTGGACATACGTCCAGTCCTTCGTTGTCAATCTTGACCTGTACCTCGTTGTCCGACCAAGGTTTATCCTTTTCTTCATGCAGTTCCGACATATCACAGTGGGACGAATAAATTGAAGATACGTCTCATGTAGTACTCTTTGTGACCCGACCTCCTTCGTGTTCGACCTTAGTTCTAACGGACCACTTTATAGTTATTGGAGTCTATACGTCTACTGTGGTGGGAATACCGTCTTTCACTTCTCCTCGATTTTTCGGAGAACTACTTTCACTTTCTCCTGTCACTTTTTCAACTGAATTTCGAGTTGTAAGTACCCTTTATCTACCCTTTTGTCACCTTTGTCACAGTCTGAAATATCAAAACCCGAGGTTTTAGTGACGTCTACCACTGACCTCGGTACTTTAATTTTCTGTCAATCAGGAACCTTCCTTTCGATACTGGTCGGATCTATCGTATAAGTTTTCGTCTCTATAATGAAACGGTTGTTTTCGGGTAGATCAGTTTCGATACCAAAAAGGTCATCAGTACATACCTACACTCTCAACCTGACACTTCTTTCGACTAGCGACTTCTTAACTACGAAAACTTGACATAACAACGTCTTCTGAGAACTCTCAGGGAACCTGACGTTTCTCTAGGTTGGTCAGGTAAGATTTCCTTTAGTCAGGACCCACAAGAAACCTTCCTTACTAAGATTTCGACTTTGAGGTCATGAAACCGGTGGAGTGCACTTCTCAACTGAGTAACCTTTTCTGAGACTACGACCCTCCCTAACCCCCGTCCTCCACTTCCCCTGCTGTCTCCTATTATACCGACCTACCGTAGTGACTGAACTACCTGCACTCAAACTCACTTGAGACCCTCAACCACTACCTGTCCCTCCGGACCGCACGACGCTAAGTACCCCAGAGTTTCTCGGTCTGTACTAACTCCCTGATTTCACTTGGATTGACTTGACTTCACCATTTTATGAAACCTAACTCATGTATTAAAATTTTTACCCTCCTTCCACTAAAGATAAACACCGGTATTCCGATTGTATACACTTTGTACTCTTTTTAATGGTCCTCACCATCTCTAGTACCATTTGATCTATATAGTGTGACAAAATTTTCGACCACTCAAGATGAGCGTTTAATAATGGTATATATTGGGAGTCCGAGTTGTAATAGTTTAATAGAGTTTAATTAAAAATTGTTCCTTTTAGTTTGATCTTAAGAACACATATACGTGTCCAAAATTACCAACCAAGTTAAATTTGTGTTTGTGACTTTACTGTCTGTCAAACTTTTATTTTAAAAATTTAAAGGTTTTAATACAGATACCCACCTTAATTGAAACTCCGAAGGGCATAAATAAACTAGGACTCAATTTCCTTAATATTATATTTTCCCTTTACACTTTCTCTCGAGAAGTCTTTGATCTCTTTTAAACTTTCCTGTCTGTCTTGTGATTCTTTCTCATTGAGAGGAATTTACAAGATACGATTTAATCTAGTCATTGTTTTCTTTATAAGCATCTATCTGTTCATTGAAAATTTATACACTTTAGTGTCTACGAAGAAGAATCTCTCCGAAAATTAAAATGAGACAAACTCCAATAAACTCATTTCAGACTTACCCTTCGAACCGGGGATACGTTTCGTAATACTTCTGGACTACCAATGTCTTTAATACTTTTATGTGTATCAAATCCCTTTTCCTTATAGAGAGATAGGAAGAAAGAGAATCGTGACTACACGGACACATGATTCAGTGAAGTCAGTACAGACTGAGACTGGGGTACCTGACATCGGGCGGTCCAAAGAGACAGGTACCCTAAGAAGTCCGTCCTTATGACTTCACCCAACGGTAAAGGAAGAGCCACCCTAGAAGACTAGTCCCTAGTTTGGGATCAGAAAATACAGATGACGTAACCGTCTAACCAAGAAATGGTGATTACGGTGGACCCTTCGGGAATTAAAATGAGACAAATTCCAATAAACTCATTTCAGACAGGTTCACACAGGACTACTTATTTGGTCCAAAGGTCTCATACAGATACATAAGGGTTATGACCTTAAAGGACCACGTAAACAATTTTACATACAAGGATATATGGTAAGGTCGAAATGTCTTAACTTAGTAAAACGAACCCGTGTCTTTATACCTAAAAATTTTTTAATGACACTTAATAGAGATTTTGTCTTATTCTCTAACCTTAATGTGTCGACCTGAATCGGAAAAGTTGTGACTAGATGTCTGACCGGTGGCTTCTGTGAACAAGTTAGTGTCTAAGGTTCAGGGTACGTTTGAGTGACCTTGGAGGTTCCCTGACTCTGGATTCTCTAAAGATAAATACCGTTCGAATTGATCTACTGGAACGAGACACAAGTCTATGTACTTCTGATGTAAAATAACGTAATATCAGTGATAAGAGTAAAAATTACAAAGAACCTAAGAGAAAAGTACTTATTTCAAACATTAAACTTTCATATATTGGATATACATTTTAATGTCAGATCTGGATGTCAAACAAATTTAAGTCATACTTTTCTTTTGGATTAAGAATTCTTACGACGTAATAAGGTTCAAGTTAAAGTGACATTGAAATTTTAGTACTGTCACTGTCACTTTGAACGAGTCGACATAGACTGAGAACCACTGGGGTACTTAATATGTCGGGTACCTTAAGAGGTCCGTTCTTATGACCTTACCCATCGGTACGGTAAGAGGTCCCCTAGAAGGGTCGGGTTCCTGACTTGGGTCTAGAGGGTGTAACGTCCGTCTAAAAAAATGGACAACTCGGTGGTCCCTTCGGGTTCTTATGACCTCACCCATCGGATAGGGAAGAGGTCGTTTGTACTTGTGAACTATTTTCAATACTTACCAGATTCTCATAATGGTTCTGATAAAGATCACCGTATTCATCGGTGACTCGTATAGTATCTGTTTTCAGAAATAGGAGTTTCACAGTATAAATCGTCAAAGAGTCAATAGATTGGATGAACACTTGGATAAAAACTTATTACCACTTAAACACAAAATCAGTTAGAATGAGTCTTTGATTAGTTTAATTATATTCTAAATTTTTTTAGATGAGAACTGATATATGTACCTTTTATTGATGTAATACCCAAGTATACCGATTTTAAAACACTAGGTCATAGACCCGAAAGTGACCATGTAAAGGTTCTCGTTTTGTCCTAATATTTGGATATGGTAACTATTCTTTATGTGATATGTCACATAGAATGTAATAATAAATATTATTTCGTTTTACCTTCATTTCCTCTTCTTTTTCTTCTACTTTTTCTTTTCTTTTCCCCGATTTTATTTTCCAATATCTGGTAGATTTTTTCGTAGACTTTACTCTCAAAAGTGACGGTTGAGAAAGTCAAAAGTCCTGTATAACTCTCTACTTCTCAAGTAGATATATTCGATAAAGGGTCATATTTATATAAGATTTCAGGACAGTAAAATCATATTATACTCCTCTTCATTATATGTGGAACTATAGAGACTAAATCGATATCCGTCTACTACATATAATCGTTTTATGTACTCAGAAACTCCAACTTTATAAATAGTTTTATTCTCATAAACAAACCGACCCCGTTACTTCTATGGGTGGGTAGTATTTCACTATAAATCCGATATTTTTTATCGGATGACTCAAGTCAAATAAGAAGTAAATCATGTAAAAGGTATACGTCTATAAGTACCGATTGATCCGTGTACGATCTTGTATATAACACTCCGTCTTCGTCCCTTTATAAAGTCCATTTCAGTAAGAATTAACGTTACTATCACTAATACTTTAATACAAAGTAGTAGTTCTAATAACCCTCAAAGTTTCTTCTTTTACGTTCATCCTGCGTATTATATTACAGACCGTGTCTCTTTCTTAGGTTTTTTGTATAATGATATTAACACTAATAATAACAATAATGATAAAGTGACCGATAGGGAGAAACATTTATTTGTATATGTAAGATTATTGTTTAATAGGTGAACTCGTATTCACACATGTATGTGTACCTACACCCGTCCCGTTTTAACACACAACGACTTACAATAGATAAAGATGTAAATGTTATTATGTATCAATACGACTTAATAACAATACTTTCATACACAGAATTGTTTTAAATTTTTTATAGGATTCGATGATGTACGTTCTTTTTGGAGTAATATTTCCTTAACATGCACTTCTATGTGGTTCCACCAAATATATCTCTATTGTTATCGTAGAATCAGACATACTTTTTTTATTTTAGACATCCTTTTTTCCGTGAGGTCCTTATATAGACTCATAGTCTACCTATACAAGTAATTTTACTATATAAAGTATACTTTAAAATTTTCAAATAAAAAACAGATACGATAATTAATAATGATAAAAATTTTTTAAAGAATGACTTAATAAATAAGAATAATAATGAAACGGGTACGGTACACCTAACACCCTAGAATCAAGAGACTGGTCCCTAACTTGGGGTCCGGAAACCGTCACATACGGGTTTCAGGATTGGTGATCTGACGGTCCTTTAAGGAATAATGATGATAAAAATTTCTTTACAAGGGAAAACGTATCGTTTTTATTTAGGTTCGTGACTATCAGTTATCAATTCTCCGACTTTTTTAAAATGTAAAGTAGAATGTCCAATTTAAGTTAATTTTTTATTTTACTAAGTTATTGTCTTACTTTTCACTGTGGGAGAGGACCTCTTTGATCTTTCCTATAATCTTCCCAGGATAGAGGAGTCTTGGATATCGAAGTTTCTCTGAATTTTATTCTTTAGGAGTTGAGAGAACGTACAGTCTGATGGTTACTCGTAGACAATTATTCCTAATTTTTGAAAATAATTTATAAATTTCCTTCCTCCCAACTATTAAATACCTAACCCAATTTTCTTCTTTACTTTCTCTTTGTCTCTACTAGAGTACAACCGTGATTTTAATTGTACTAATAATGTGTATTACTTTGACTACTTTTTATGTCAAAAAGGGAATCAAAAACAATACATGAGAACATTGTCTAACTAGTACAAATTCATTGATGAACCTCAACCCTTACTGCCCCCGGTTCCGACCACTCCTTCTCCCTGACCGAGGGTGGTTTCTGTGGAATTTGTTTGCATCCTACATTTATTTATTCTTACGAATAAAACATTTTCACCGAGTTTTTTTTTTCATTGATCGACGTTATTAATAGTAATATGAGGTAAAAATTCATCTAAGGATAAAAATTAAAAGATATGATGGTGTTAATTCCGAGAGGGAAAGTACCTTTAAGATCTTAGTAACGACACACCTTGTTCTAATGTCATAAGAGGTTAAAGTAGAAACATAAGAAAATGTAAACATTTAGAGATAGGAAGATTAGAACACTGATATGAAGATTCTCATCCAAACGGTTAGCACGGTAGATACTGTCCTCACTTGTTGGACTATGGGTCACCTGTTTAGATCTAATGATGGACTATAAACGTTTTTGTTATCCCATTCTTACTAAAAATGTTAAAATTTCACCCTTTTTCAGTTTCTTATCATAAATAACTGTACATTTTTGATATGTTTGAAGTTTAAAGTTACAAGTATCAGAACGGGTAAAGAAATGTACAACCACTACAAAAAGTACGATGGTACCGCTCACCTCATCAACGTTGTCTCTGTTGGATTCGGTGTTTTGTTTAATAAATAAGAGACCACAAATACCTTTTACAAAAGACTGTGAACTAGATCCTGTAATAAAATCTATACGTATCTAAACATTTATAACTCCCCTTTCAGTATAACACTTGGATCATATTCCATTCTGGTCTTTGATATTTTGAGGATCTCCTCTTGTATCCGTTTTGTGAGAGGTTGTATTTAGTGTCGTCCTAGGAGATACTGGGTGGAGGGTCTTATAACCTTTCTTTTCGTTTTTATTTGTTTTCCCGGATTAATTTTAATTTTCGAAGACGTGTTGTTTCCTTTGAGATTCATTCCACTTTTCTGTCGGAAGCCTTACCCTCTTTTATTATCGTTTACTTCGTTGACTGCCTTGATTAGAGTTTTTATATGTTCATTGAGGACGTCGAGTTAAGGTCTTTTTATTTACTGGGATAGTTTTTTACCCGGTTTCTTGATTTGTCTGTAAAGAGGTTTCTTCTGTATGTCTACCGATTGTTTGTGTACTTTTGTACGAGTTGTAGTGAGTAATAGTCTCTTTACGTTTAGTTTTGGTGTCACTCCATGGTAAAGTGCGGTTAGTCTTACCGACGCTAGGTTTTCAGATGTTCGTTATTTACGACCTCTCCCACACCTCTTTTCCCTTGGGAGAATGTGACAAGCACCCTTACATTTAATCACACCGGTGATATCTCTTGTCACACCTCTAAGGAATTTTTTGACCTTTATATTGACGGAATACTGGGTCCTTAGGGTGCCGACCCGTATGTGTGACTCCTTTGGTCTTAACTTTCTCTGTGTACATGGGGTTATAAGTAACGTAGTGACAAATATTATCGGTCCTGTACCTTCATTGGATCTACAGGTAGTCGTCTACTTACCTATTCTTTTGACACCATGTATATGTGTTACCTCATAATGAGTCGGTAACTTTTCTTATGTAAACTTAGTCAAGAAAAAAAAAAAAAAAAATCAAAAAATAAAAAATTTAAAATTTTAGAAATTAAGAATGTACGCAAGGGTTTGTACTTGGGGGGAGGGTGGAGGGAGGGGTGTTGTAGAGAGACCCAGTAGGGGTACGTGGTCGGGGTTCGTACGACGTGGGACGCAGTCTGTATCTGACCGCTAAGTTAAGAATGTACTATCATATGTACAATCTTAAGGGTACTCCACCTACTTTGACCTCGGATAATATGTCTCACTTCATTCGGTCTTTCTTTTTGTGGTTATGTCATATGATTACGTATATATACCTTAAATCTTTCTACCATTGCTATTGAGACATACTCTCTGTCGGTTTCTTTGTGTCTACATATCTTGTCAGAAAACCTGAGACACCCTCTCCCTCTCCCACCCTACTAAACCCTCTTACCGTAACTTTGTACATATTATAGTATATACTTTACTTAGTGGTCAGGTCCAAGATGTATACTATGTCCTACGAACCCCGACCACGTGCCCCTACTGGGTCTCCCTACCATGTCCTCCTTCCACCCTCCCCTAAGTCCTACCCCTTGTGCACATATGGGCACCACCTAAGTACAATTACATACCGTTTTGGTTATGTTATAACATTTCATTAATCGGACGTTAATTTTATTTATTTAAATATAGATTTCTTTTTCTTATTATCTTTTCAATATCTCCTCTCTATCTGAAGGGACTACCGAGTCTACCATTTCACAGACGGCGTTATACCCTCTGAGTCCAAACTAGGGACCCAACCCTTCTAAAGGACCTCTTCCTTTACCGTTGGGTGAGGTCATAAGAACGGACCTCTTAGGGTCCCTGTCTCCTAGGACCATCCGATGTCAGGTACCCCAACGTCTCAGCCTGTGCTGACTCGCTGAAGTGAAGTATCTCCTCTTCCAACTAGTTTATAGGTAGAACAATGTAATGTTACCGTATAGTACATCCTTTTTAGACTATATTACTTAAATAAGATAATCTACCCTTAATCATTATTTTTCTTAAGACTATAAAGATCAGAATAAATAAATAACTAAATGAAATGTTTTGAATATTTACTTTGACTTGGTTTTATTTCGAAAACTTCTTTTACTATTACATTATGTTTATTATCACCGGGGTCCACCACGATCACCATTTCTTAGAAGAACGGTTACGTCCGCTGAGTTCTCTACTCCCAAACTAGGGACCCAGCCCTTCTAGTGGACCTCTTCCTTACCGTTGGGTGAGGTCATAAGAACGGACCTTTCAGGGTACCCGTCTCCTCGGACTACCCGATGTATGTTTATTGTGTTTATTATACCCGACGTAAGATTTTAACTAAGAAATCGAGTAGACACTTTTAGTTCCTGTTACTTATACATTTTTTTAAAAATTTTTTCGAAGTATTTCTCCGGACGTAGTGATGTAAATTTAGGGACTTACAGTAGTGACAGACGAAAGAACCCTTTCGACTTTTGGTGTAAAGTACTATCTATGTTGACTCTTTAATTTCGTCTTTGGCTAGAATTACGTCTTAATCTAATTGGTATTTTCTCATCGAAAGTAATATTTTAATATACATATTAACATACAATATTAAAGTTAAAATGTGTTTAGGTATACATGTATAACCTAAATCTTTTCCGTTTCTTTAGTATCTAGTTTAACGTTTGTAGGTAACCTAGTATCTTTTTCGTTCTATTAAGGTCTTTTTTTTTTTTAGATGAAAATCAACTAATTGATACGGTTTCGTAAACTGACACACCTAGTGTGTTTGACCTTTTAAGAATTTCTCTACCCTTATGGTCTGGTGGAATGGACGGAGGACTCTTGGGACGTACGTCCAGTTATTTGTTGTCTGTACAACAAGGTACTTGGTCTGTACCTTGTTACTTGACTAAGTTTTTACCCTTTCCTTATGCAGTTCCGACCTATAATGGTGGGACGAATAAATTGAACATACATCTCATACAGTACACTTTACGATCTGACCTACTTCGTGTTCGACCTTAGTTCTAACGGTCCTCTTTATAGTTGTTGGAGTCTCTACGTCTACTATGGTGGGAATGTCATCTTTTGTTTCTCCTTGATTTGTCGGAGAACTACTTCCACTTCTCCTCTCACTTTTTCGACCGAATTTTGAGTTGTAAGTTTTTTAATTCTAGTACCGTAGGTCAGGGTAGTGAAGTACCGTTTATCTACCCTTTTGTTACCTTTATTACTCTCTGAAATAAAAGAACCCGAGGTCTTAGTGACCTCGGTACTTTAATTTTCTACGAACTAGGAACCTTCTTTTCGATACCGTTTGATTCTGTCACATAAATTTTGGTCTTTGTAATGAAACGGTTGTTTCAAGACAAACCAGTTTTGATACCAAAAGGGTCATCAGTATATACCTACACTCTTAACTTGGTATTTCTTCCGAATCGTGGTTTCTTAACTAAAAAAACTTGACACCACGACCTCTTCTGAGAACTCTCAGGGAACCTGACGTTCTTCTAGGTTGATCAGTTAGGATTTCCTTTATTTACTTGTCTTGACTAAGTAACCTTCCTGACTACGACTTCGACTTCACTGTTATGAAACAGATGAACTACTCTTCTCGACCGAGTGACCTTTTATGGGACTACTACCCTTTCTAACTTCCGTTCTCTTCCCCTGTTGTCTCCTACTCTACCAACCTACCGTAGTGACTGAGTTACCTGTACTCAAACTTGTTCGAGAGTCTCTACTACATCCTGTCCCTGCGGACTACAGGACGACCCCCAGTGTCTCTCAACCTGTTCTGACTCGTTGACTTGTTGGATATTTTAAATATTTACATATACAAAGGTATTAGACACCTTAACGGACATAAATTTTATTTTAATCTTCAGGTTACGCGATTTAAATTTTTTTTTTATTATTTTATTTTATTTTATTTTTATTTTATTTTAATACAAACGTTTTCTTCTTTGTCGTCAGATGTGATTATTGATCGTAACGGTAAGGTTCCCTTTATGATAGGTATACTACGAAGATAATAAGGGACGATAACCTTCTGACAAGTATTTTATGTGATGATATTAAAGGAATTTTTTATGTTATTATATTTTCTAGATTATGATTAAAAAAACTTGTACATTCTTTTTTTAGGTTATAAAATTTAAAATTATCTTTTATGTAAGGAGAACCCCTTGTTGTGCTACCGTCTAAATTCGTATTGGATAAGGGACACATGACACATCGATCTCTTTTGATAATAAATTCATCATCTTAACGACAAGTAAAATTTATTTGGAACACCTGTATTTAGACTAAGTGAGTATTTTCGATTTAAATCGACATTAATAAAAACATTGTTCTCGTTGTAAGTAGAATTTTACCTAATTCAGATCCTAAGAAAATAAAGTTCATTTACTTGTAGATAACTAATCTCCGGAAACTTTAGACATGATCGTCGTAATTAATGATAATAATTATTTTATAAGAGAACTCGTGTATAATTTACAAAGTTAAATAATTTATACGACTCGAGACGTAGAGATTCTATTGAAATATTCCTTTTAAATGAAACATACTCTTATAATTATATTATATATGTTTGTTACAAATGAACTTGAAATGTTTTATACTCCAAGTATCTTCGAGTAAAGAAACTAATGAAGTAGATGGATTTCAGTCTTAAAATTGACCTATTTGGGTAGATGAAAAAAGTATTTACTTTTTTTTTAGTGATAAAAGATAAAAAGTGACGGACACTTTTGAGTCAGGGGTAAAAAGAATAAAATTGGATTCTTCTTTGAATAAAAAGAAAGAAAAATTCTTTCTTAAAAGTCGTAACAAAAATAAATTTTGAGGAATAGAAAAGAGGAGTTTAAGACTAGAAGAGACTCGTTAGCGTAGGAATGAATAGACCTTAGTGGATGGGATGTTTTTCTGACCAGAGAGTTATTTATTTCTCTGTACATCTTTTGAATTACTTTCGATTTTACATCCACCTTCTTCTTCTTCCCTTCCCTATAAGAAGTCCTTTCCTTTCTCTCCCATAAATTGTACCCACGTTGGTTCTTCTTCACTTTGACTTCTTTCCCTAACGAACTACCGTAGTTTACGACATTCTCTTTCTCTTTCCTCCACCTCAAAAAGTAAACGAATTCCCCTTAGGTAAAATTATTGAGACTTTCAATCTAAATAATCGTTCCTTACTCCTAAATTTAAAATACACTCGTAAACAAATGCTTAGTGGTCAGGAAGGATATTCCATCTACTAAACCTAATTCATTCCTATTCTAAAACACGTCTCCGTACACGTTGTATATCTCTACTTTTTCCTCTTATATTACTTTGTTTGAACGACAACTTCTCACTGTCTAATAAGAAATACAAACATTCCCACATATACCCCCATTCCCAGTTACGACACATAAAGATGATTTCCTTCATGTAACACAAGACACTAATCAGAGAACCGACACGGGACGTTGGGGTACCTGACATCGGGTGGTTAGAAGAGACAGGTACCCCTGATAGGTCCGTTCTTATGACCTCGTCCAACGGTACGGGAGGAGGTCCCCCAGAAGGGTTTTGTCCCTAACTTGGGTGCATAGAGTGTAACATCCGACTAAGAAATGACAAACTCAGTGGTCCCTTCGGGTTCTTATGACCTCATCCATCGGATAGGGAAGAGATCCCCTTTAAGAGATGGGTTTTAACTTGACCCCAGAATACGTAACGTCCACCTAAGAAATGGTCTACTCGATGGTCCCTTCGGGTTTACTTCATATATACAAATATTCGTGTACACACAGACACACACATACACTCATATACCAGTTCACACACATCGTCCGTTCAATCCGTTTTCTACAGGGACCGAAAGGGACAGAGACTTCTCTCCGTAACATCGAGGTCCCTTTCACTCACAATCTTAAACAATTATGGGAATTGTGACTTTTGATGTTATTAGTTACTGTTCTGAAATTAGGAGTATAAGATATCCAGGATTTATTACTCTGTGAGACCGATGAAACCATAGACAAGATTGCGAAATTGGATCAGACTTTTTGACGAAATTTACAAAGGAAAGTAATAATATTTAGGATAACGATTTGTAGTGACATTAGAAATAAATAAATAAAAAACTTTTAGGTACACAATTGGGTCACCGATGTAGGAGATACAGAGTGTACAGACATTAAAGAAAGGTAAGGAAAGGGTAGTCACAAAAGGTATTAGAGAAAGTAACATCAAAAAAAGTTTCATCGAACAAATACAATTCAGAGGTTTCTGGCCTACTTGGAATAATGAAAGTCTATGTTAAAAGAAGTTTGTAGTGTAAAGAGAAAACCAATCAAAAAACTAAGTTACGGATAAACTAACGGTAAGTCAAGTCAAGTGAAGTCAAGTCAGCGAGTCAGCACAGGCTGAGAAACACTGGGGTACCTAGCGTCGTGCGGTCCGGAGGGACAGGTAGTGGCTGAGGGTCTCAAGTGAGTCTGAGTACAGGTAGCTCAGTCACTACGGTAGGTCGGTAGAGTAGGAGACAAAAGGGGAAGAGGAGGACGGGGGTTAGGGAGGGTCGTAGTCTCAGAAAAGGTTACTCAGTTGAGAAGTGTACTCCACCGGTTTCATGACTTCAAAGTCGAAATCGTAGTAAGGGAGGTTTCTTTAGGGTCCCGACTAGAGGAAGTTTACCTGACCAACCTAGAGGAACGTCAGGTTCCCTGAGAGTTCTCAGAAGAGGTTGTGGTGTTAAGTTTTCGTAGTTAAGAAGCCGTGAGTAGAAAGGAGTGTTGTGTTAAGAGTGTACGTATGTACTGGTGTCCTTTTTGGTATCGGAACTGATGTGACTGGAAACATCCGTTTCATTACGGAGACGAAAAGTTATACGATAGATCCAACCAGTATTGAAGAAGGTTCCTCATTCGCAGAAAATTAAAGTACCGACGTCAGTTGTAGACGTCACTAAAACTTCGGGGGGTTTTCATTCCAGACTGTGACAAAGGTGACAAAGGGGTAGATAAACGGTACTTCACTACCCTGGTCTACAGTACTAGAAGCAAGAGACTTACAACTCGAAATCCAGTTGAAAAAGTGAGAGGAGAAAGTGAAAGTAGTTCTCCGAAAAATCAAGGAGAAGTGAAAGACGGTATTCCCACCACAGTAGACGTATAGACTCCAATAACTCTAAAGAGGACCGTTAGAACTAAGGTCGAACACCAAGAAGGTCGGGTCGCAAAGAGTACTACATGAGACGTATCTTCAATTTATTCGTCCCACTGTTATATGTCGGAACTACATGAGCAAAAGGATAAACCTTGGTCAGATGGAGTTTTGTTTTACGTTAGAATGGTCAGATTAATAAGTGTCAAACCAAGTTAACTAAAATAAAGGGGACGAACGGCAACGAACTTAGATAAGATTCACATGATCAAAGGTGAAACACAACTGAAGAAAGGATCAACAATAAAGGTCAGAATAGGTAAATTCGTTTATTGTGGTTGATGATTTCACTTTGTACCTTGTGTCGGAACAGATTGAGTTACTTTGATAGTCGATACAACATATCCCGGTGGTTTCTATCAACCCAGTACCTCCGCTCAAGACTGTTTTTCACTACGTGACCTCTTCCCTTACTGTCTGGTGAAAAATAAGAACGGAACTCTTGGGGTACTTGTCATACTTTTCCGTTTTTCTATATGTAATTTTGTCCTTGAAGGGTCCAACAATCCACGGGTTATACTATGATCTCTTTTCCTCCCTTTATCGAGGTCTTTCTTACTTCTCCGACTCGGTTTCACCTTTGATGTGGGTCGACACCTATACAGACAATCACTTTCATTTCAGACTACGACATTTCTTGTTATGACGTATCCTTTGACCTTACAATCCAGACACTTAGTTCCAATTAGTCACCAGTTTGTCCTCTACCGCTCACTTGTAGGTGTAAAATACTTAGTCAGTTGATTTTACTTGAGCTTACCCACTTAAATTAAGTCTACTGGTGATATAGATACTGATACCCGTTCTTAGAGAATGTTCTTTACCTCATCGGGAGTATCAGTTGTTTTCTACCTCTTCTTATATGTCAGTCGTTTTTCTCCTGGCCCTCTACTGACTCCGAGTCTAGTACTGGATGCATAACGTTTTAAGTATTAATATAACTCTTTTATCTCTTTTGGAGATCCGATAAGTCTCCACTGGATTTAGTTTAGGGAATGTTAATATGTTACATTCACCGTTTATCTAAGTTCTCTAATCTAGACTATCTTTTTCATGGACTTCTTGATATCTGTCTCCATGTATTGTAACATGTTCTCAACCACTAGTTTTGGTAGGGGTTCTTTTTCTTTAAGTTTTTCCGTTTTACCAACGGACTTCTCCGGAATTTTTGCCGACTTTTTTCTTTTTTTTTTTTCTTCACTTTCCGTTTCCTCTTTTCCTTTCTATATGGGTAGACTTACATCTCAAGGTTTCTAATCGTTCCTCTCTATCTTTCGGAAGGATTCACTTGTTACGTTTCTTTATCTCTTTTTTTATTATATTACCCTTTATGATCTCTATAGAAGTTCTTTTAATCTCTATGATTCCCCTGTAAAGGTCTCTTCCGTTACCGTGGGGTGAGGTCATGAAAACGGACCTTTTAGGGTACCTGCCTCCTCGGACCACCCGACGTCAGGTACCCCAGCGATCTCAGCCTGTGTGTTCTGACTCAATGAAGTGAAAGTGAAAAGTGAAAGTACGTAACCTCTTCCTTTACTGTTGGGTGAGGTCACAAGAACGGATCTCTTAAGGTCCCTACCCTTTCGGACCACCCGACGGCAGATACCCCAGCGTGTCTCAATCTGTGCTGACTTCGTTGAATTGTCGTCGTTGTTGTCGTTCCCCCTTAAAGTACGTTTCTACCCGTGTTATTTCCTGTCTTTACCATACTTGGATTGTCTTCGTCTCTATAATTTTTCTCCATAGTTCTTATTTGTCTTCTCGATATGTTTATTCCAGAAGTACTGGGTCTATTGGTACTACCACACTAGTGAGTGGATCTCGGTCTATAGGATCTTACGTTTCAGTTCTCCCGGAATCCTTCGGAGTGATGTTCGTTTCGATCACCTCCACTACTTTAAGGTCGACTCGATAAAGTTCAGGATTTTCTACTACGATACTTTCACGACGTGAGTTATACGGTCGTTTAAACTTTTTGAGTCGTCACCGGTATCCTGATCTTTTCCAGTCAATAGTAAGAGTGGAGTTTCTTTCCGTTACGGTTTCTTACAAGTTTGATGGCGTGTTAACGTGAGTAAAGTGTAGTATCGTTTCACTAAGAGTTTTAAGAGGTTCGATCCGAAGTTGTCATGTAAATGACTCTTGAAGGTCTACAAGTGACCTAAATCTTTTCAGTCTTCTTGGTCTCTAGTTTAACACTTATAGGTGACCTAGTAACATTTTCTTTCTCTCAAGGTCTTTTATAGATGAAGACGAAGTAACTGAAACGATCTCGGAAACTGAGACACCTAGTGTGTTTGACACCTTTTAAGAATTTCTCTTACCTTATGACCTGGTGAAATGGAAAGAAGACTCTTTAGACATACGTCCAGTTCTTTGTTGTCAATCTTGACCTGTACCTTGTTGATAGACCAAGTTGTAAACCTTTTCTGCTGCAGTTCCGATATATGACAATGGGGTCAATAATTTGAATATAAGTCTCATGTAGTACACTTTACGGCCCGATCTACTTCGTGTTCGACCTCAGTTCTAACGACCCTCTTTATATTTATTGGAGTCTATACGTCTACTATGGTGGGATTGTCATTTTTCATTTCTCCTTGATTCCTCGGAGAACTACTTCTACTTTCTCCTCTCACTTTTTCGACCGAATTTTGAGTCGTAAGTTTTTTGATTCTAGTACCGTAGGTCAAAGTAGTGAATTTACGTTTATCTACCCCTTTGTTGTCTTTGTCATTATCTGCAATAAAAGAACCCGAGGTTTTAGTTACGTCTACCACTAACGTCGGTACTTTAATTTTCTGTGAACCTTGGCCTCCTTAGTTGGACGGACTGGAGTCCGAGATTATGTTTCGGTGTCAGTAGTTCTGTTATACTATGACCGTGTTTCTGTCTTTATATCTAGTTACCTTGTTTTACTTTTCGGGTCTCTATTTAGGTACGTGGATACCTATGGAATAGAAACTGTTTCCTCCGTTCTTATATGTTACCTCTTTTCTGTTAGAGAAATTGTTCACCACGACCCTTTTGACCAGTCAGTGAACATTTTCTCACTTTGATCTTGTGCAAGATTGTGGTATGTGTTTTTATTTGAGTTTTACCTGATTTCTAGATTTGCATTCTGGTCTTTGATATTTTGAGGATCTCCTCTTGTATCCGTTTTGTGAGAGATTGTATTTAGTGTCGTCCTAGGAGATACTGGGTGGAGGGTCTTATAACCTTTCTTTTCGTTTTTATTTGTTTACCCCGGATTAATTTTAATTTTCTAAGACGTGTTGTTTCCTTTGAGATTCATTCCACTTTTCTGTCAGAAATCTTACCCTCTTTTATTATCGTTTACTTCGTTGACTGTTTGTTGATTAGAGTTTTTATATGTTCGTTGAGGACATCGAATTAAGGTGTTTTTATTTACTGGGATAGTTTTTTACCCGGTTTCTTGATTTGTCTGTAAAGAGGTTTCTTCTGTATGTCTACTGATTGTTTGTGTTCTTTTGTACGAGTTGTAGTGAGTAATAGTCTCTTTACGTGCAGTTTTGTTGTTACTCCATGGTAAAGTGTGGTTAGTCTTACCGACGCTAGGTTTTCAGTTGTTCGTTATTTACGACCTCTCCCACACCTCTTTTCCCTTGAGAGAATGTGACAACCACCCTTACGTTTGATCATGTCGGTGATATCTCTTATCACACCTCTAAGGAATATTTTTACCTTTATCTAGACGGTATACTGGGTCGTTAGGGTGACGACCCGTATGTGTGGTTCCTTTGGTCTTAACTTTCTGTGCACATGAGGTCACAAGTAACGTCGTGACAAATATTATCGGTCCTGAACCTCCATTGGATCTACAGATAGTCGTCTACTTACCTATTGTTTTGACATCATGTATATGTGTTACCTCATAATGAGTCGGTAATTTTTCTTATGTAAATTTAGTCAAGATTACTCCACCTACTTTGACCTCGGATAGTATGTCTCACTTCATTCCGTCTTTTTTTTTTTTTATGTCATATGACTGAGTATAATCGGTGTGTTCGTGCCCTCCGAGGCTGTCGAGCGTTCACACCGACTCTCCTCGATGGGATACGGACTCCAGTCCCCGTCTTCGGCCCTCCTGGGGTACGGGCTCCCCGTCACCGGTTCTCCTTGATGGGGTACAGTCTCAGTCCCCACCACCGGTCCTTCTCGAAGGGGTACGGACTCCAGTCCCCACCACCGGTTCCTCACCACCGGTGGTTCCTCACCACCGACACGCCCGTGTCCTTCCGGATCTCCTCGATGAGGTGTAAGTTCCAGTCCTCCCCGTCGCTACTCCTCTATAGGGAGCAGGTTCCATTCCTCGTTGTCTACACGAAACGACCTCGTCGACACTTCTCTATTGGGTGTAGGTTCCATTCTCTTTGGGTTCATTCTACCATCCACAACGTTCTCCCTTAGTCTCCCGTCTGTGTGACTTTGGTATTAGTGTCTTTTAATCAGTCAGATTAGTTTGATCTTGGTGTCGGAAGAGATTGAGTCACTTTGATTCGGTACGGGACACCCCGATGGGTTCTGCCCGCCCAGTACCACCTCTCCAGACTGTCTTACACCAGGTGACCTCTTCCCTTACCGTTTGGTGAAGTCATAAGAACGGAACTCTTGGGGTACTTGTCATACTTTTCCGTTTTACTATCCTATGACTTTCTCCTTGATGGGTCCATCCATCCACGGGTTATACGATGACCCATAGTCACCTTTTTATTGAGGTCTTTCTTACTTTCCTACCTCGGTTTCATTTTTGTTATTTATGGGTCAACACCTACACTGACCACAATCTTCGTTTCAGACTACGACATTTCTTGTTATAACGTATCCTTGGACCTTATAATCCCGGTACTTAGTTCCGTTTAACCTTCTTCAGTTTGTCCTCTACCGTTCTCACTCGTAACTGTAAGATCCTTAGTCACTTGATTTTACCCGACCTTACCCACTTAAATTGAGTCTACTGGTAATGTAGATGATGACACCCGTCTTTAGGGTATCTTCTTTACCTCATCGGTAGTACCAGTTGTTTTCTCAGGTTTTACGTCATGAACCTACGTTAGAGTTTTTACTGTCTTACTAAAGACAAGAAAAGGTTCCGTTTGGTAAGGTATAGTGTCATTAGGTTCAGATACGAGGTTGGTCATTACGACTTCTTCGACTTCGACTTGTCAAGATACTTCTGGATGTTCTGGAAAATCTTGATTGTGGTTTTTTTCTACAGGAAAAGTAATATCCTCTGACCTTACGTTTTCGTCCTTAAGTTCTTTGTGGACCTCATTGTCCGTTTAAACCGGAATCTTATGCCTTACTTCGTCCCGTTTCCGATTATCTCAAAACGGTTCTCTTGCGTGACCAGTATCGTTTGTGGGAGATGGTTGTTGTCTTCTCTTCTGAGATGTGTACCTGTAGTGGTCTGCCAGTTGCGGCTTTAGTCTAACTAATATAAGAAACGTCGGTTTCCACCTCTTCGAGATATGTCAGTCGTTTCATTCTGGTCTTCGACTGACACCGAGTCTAGTACTTGAGGAATAACGGTTTAAATCTGAATTTAACTTTTTTCATCCCTTTTGGTGATCTTGTAAATCCATACTAAATTTAGTTAAGGGAATACTAATATGTCACCTTCACTCCTTATCTAAATTCCCTGATCTTGACTATCTCACAGACTACTTGATAGCTGCCTCCAAACACTGTAACATGTCCTCTGTCCCTAGTTCTGGTAGAGGTACCTTTTCTTTACGTTGTTTCGTTTTACCGACAGACTTCTCCGGAATGTTTATCGACACTTTTCTTCTCTTCACTTTTCGGTTTTTCTTTTCCTTTCTATATTCGTAGACTTACGTCTTAAGGTTTCTTATCGTTCCTCTCTATTCTTTCGGAAGGAGTCAGTAGTTACGTTTCTTCATCTCCTTTTGTTGTCTTACCCTTTCTGATCTCCAGAGAAGTTCTTTTAATCTCTATGGTTCCCTTGTAAAGTACATTTCTACCCGAACTATTTCCTGTCTTTACCATACCTGGATTGTCTTCGTCTTCTATAATTCTTCTCCACCTTTCTTATGTGTCTCCTTGACATGTTTTTTCTAGAAGTACTGGTTCTATTAGTACTACCACACTAGTGAGTGGATCTCGGTCTGTAGGACCTTACACTTCAGTTCACCCGGAATCTTTCGTAGTGATACTTGTTTCGATTACGTCTAGTACCTTAAGGTCAACTTGATAAAGTTTAGGATTTTCTACTACGACATATTCACGACGTGAGTTATACGGTCGTTTAAACCTTTTGAGTCGTCACCGGTGTCCTGACCTTTTGCAGTCAAAAGTAAGGTTAGGGTTTCTTTCCGTTACGATTTCTTACGAGTTTGATGGCGTGTTAACGTGAGTAGAGTGTGTGATCATTTCATTACGAGTTTTAAGAGGATCGGTCCGAAGTCGTTATGGACTTGGTACTTTAAGGTCTACAAGTTCGACTAAAATCTTTTCTGTCTCCTTGGTCTCTAGTTTGACGGTTGTAGGCGACCTAGTACCTTTTTCGTTCTCTCAAGGTCTTTTTGTAGATAAAGACGAAATAACTGATNCACACCTAGTGTTATTTGACACCTTTTAAGACTTTCTCTACCCTTATGGTCTGGTGGACTAGACGGAGAACTCTTTGGATATACGTCCAGTCCTTCGTTGTCAATCTTGATCTGTACCTTGTTATCTTACCCAGGTTTATCCTTTTCCTCATACAGTTCCGACATATAACAGTGGGACGAATGAATTGAAGATACGTCTCATGTAGTACTCTTTGCGACCCGACCTTCTTCGTGTTCGACCTTAGTTCTAACGACCCTCTTTATAGTTATTGGAGTCTATACGTCTACTGTGGTGGGAAAACCGTCTTTCACTTCTCCTTAATTTTTCGGAGAACTACTTTCACTTTCTCCTCTCATTTTTTCAACCGAATTTCGAGTTGTAAGTCTTTTGCTTCTAGTACCGTAGACCAGGGTAGTGAAGTACCCTTTATCTACCCCTTTGTCACCTTTGTCACAGTCTTAAATAAAACCCCCCCAGGTTTTAATGACGTCTATCACTGACGTCGGTACTTTAATTTTCTGCGAATGAGGAACCTTCTTTTCAATACGTGGGAACTATCGTATAATTTTTCGTCTCTATAATGAAACGGTCGGTTGCGGGCAGATCGGTCCCGATAACAAAAAGATCACCAGTACACACTTACACTCTCAACCTGACACTTCTTTCGACTCGCGGTTTCCTGACAACAAAAACTTGACACCACAACCTTTTCTGGGAACTCCCAGGGAACCTGACGTTCCTCAAGATTAGTCAGGTACGATTTCCTCTAGTTGGGACCCATAAGAAACCTTCCTTACTACGATTTCGACTTTGAAGTCATGAAACCGGTGGAGTACACTTCTCAACTGAGTAACCTTTTCTGAGACTACGACCCTCCCTAACCCCCGTCCTCCTCTTCCCCTACTGTCTCCTACTCTACCGACCTACCGCAGTGACTGAGCTACCCGTACTCAAACTTGAGGTCCTCAACGACTACCTGTCCCTCCGGACCGCACGACGTTAAGTACCCCAGCGTGTACCCCTGGGTGTTGACTCGTTGACTTGACTTGACTTGACTTACGTATATATACCTTAAATCTTTCTCCATTGCTATTGGGACATACACTCAGTCGTTTTCTCTGTATCTACATATCTTGTCAGAAATCTGAGACACCCTCTCCCGCTCCCACTTTATTAAACCTCTTACCGTAACTTTGGACATATTAAAGTATACACTTTGTTCAGCGGTCTGGTCCGAGCTCCGTACTACGTCCTACGAACCCCGACCACGTGACACTACTGGGTCTCCCACCACACCCCTCCCTCCACCCTCTCCCCGAGTCCTACCCCTTGTCCACATGTGGGCACCGTCTAAGTACAACTACATACCCTTTTGGTTATGTTATAACATTTCATTAATCGGAGGTTAATTTTATTTAAATATAATTTTTAACTATTTATTTATTTTCTGTGAACGGGAAACGTTCTTTTCGATATTGGTTGGATCTGTCGTATAATTTTTCGTCTTCGTAATGAAACGGTTGTTTCCAAGTAGATCAGTTCCGATACCAAAAAGGTCAGGAGTACATACTTACACTCTCAACCTGGTGTCTTGTGATTTCTTAACTACGAAAACTTGACACCATAACCTCTTCTGAGAACTCTCAGAGAACCCAACGGTAATCTAGTTTGATCAGTTAGGACTTCCTTTAGTTAGGACTTATATGTAACCTTCCTGACTACGATTTCGACTTCGAGGTTTTGAAATCGGTGAACTCCGTTTTTCGACTGAGTAACCTTTTCTCGGACTACGACCCTTTCTATCTTCTGTCTTCCTCTTCCCATACTGTCTCCTTCTCCACCAACCTACCTTAGTGATTGAGTAGCCTATACTCAAATGCGTATGAGGTCCTGTACCAATTCCTATCCCTTCGGAACCACGGAGTCATTACCCCATCGTTTCTCAACCTGTACTGACTTATTTGTTCGTTGTTATCGTCGTTGTTGATTTCACTTTGAGTTCAACATTCAACAGGTAACATAAACTGGGAAGTCTACACAAACACCGTCTTTGAGACATATGAAGGTAGTACGGAGACCAAAGTATACAACAGAGTATATACTAAAAACCATCATAAACATGTAAATAAAAATTTGATATATAACATAATAGAAACCTCTACTAAATGAAGTGAATATAAAATCACCCTTCGTTGACTTTAGATTTAATCGTGTTACTTTTAACAGGGAAATTAACTTATAATAACTTATATAAATACTTACGTCTCTTTTTAGACTTATAAACTTTTAAACAATGTTTGACTTTTTTTTATAAAATGACTTTTTTCTATAAATCTTTAGTATTATTTTACAATTTTTATTTTGTAACTTTTAAGTTATAAATTAAAATCAACATTTTGAGTTTATCTGAGGTTTAATATTAAGTTATCTATATGTTCTAAAAAAAAATCTCAATTTTATCTTTAAATTAGATAAGACTGGTTAGATAATGTAACCAGTCTTACCGGTAGTAGTTTACAGATGTTTACAGATGTTAACAGATGTTTACAGATGTTTATTATTTACGACCTTTACTATATCTCTTTTTTCTTGGGAGCACAACCACACTTACATTTAACCATGTCTGTGTTACATCTTGTCCATCTTATAAGGAATTTATTGATTTTTATCTTGATGGTATATTCGGTAGTGTATGTGAGGACCCATATATATCCCTTTTCTGTTTTTGAGATTAAAATTTTATCCGTACGTAGAGTTACAAGTATCGTCGTGATAAACGTTGTCGGTTCCGTACTTTCGATGGATTTACTATATTACTAGTATAAACCTTTCGTCTTAATTCCTGTGTCTACATCTTTGTTTAAATATCTGTGGTTCTCCCCTTTTCCGTCCCCATCCTACTTAACCCTGTAACCCTAACGGTATATATATGATGTCTATGATACATATTAGGGACCTCTTCCTTTTCCGTTGGGTGAGATCATAAGAACGGACCTCTTAGGGTACCTGTCTCGTCGGCCCACCCGATGTCAAGTACCCCAACGTTTCTCAATCTGTGTTGACTCGTTGAAGCGAAAGTGAAAGTGATACATATTTTACCAATTGATTACTCTTGGATGCCATATCGAGTCCCTTGAGATGAGTCACGAGAAACCACTGGATTTATCCTTCCTTTAGGTTTTTCCTCTCCTATATACAAATGTATATCGACTAAGTGAAAGACATGTCATCCTTGATTGTGTTGTAACATTAATATGAGGTTTATTTAATTGAATTTTTTTGTCTTCCTTATTTTTCAACTTACCTTTATATTTTTTTTTGTTTCTCAACAAATTTTCAGTTGTCTCTAAAAAATCCCTTTTGGACAGTCTTGAACCGTTTATTCGATTGACTATATTTCTAGTTTTGTACACTATCCTTTGAAAGAGTGTATAGAAAACAAAATAATAAAATAAATAAAGTCACCGAATATCTTTGTGTAAAAATACTCTCGTAAACGATAAGGTAAAAGGAATCTCTATTGTAAAGTCCGTTGATTTTAGTTGAAACTAATTAATAATAACGAACAATAGACATGAACTACAAACTTACAGTATTCTGTACAGATTTTTTATCTTGGTCCCTAAACTATAGACACTTCAAAAGAGGAGTTCCTTACTCACTTTTACATTTACGTCACAAAGGTACTAAACATGAAA
Organism: Capra ibex; assembly: GCA_006410555.1. Lineage (NCBI taxonomy): Eukaryota > Metazoa > Chordata > Mammalia > Artiodactyla > Bovidae > Capra > Capra ibex. The sequence continues at coordinate 34,924,924 of SJYO01004576.1, forward strand.
AACAGAAAGTACATAACCTTATCCTTCTCAAAAATTTACTACTTTTTATTGTAAAAAAAAGATCTTAATTCCTTTTATAGTCCATTATGCTATAAAAATAAATAAAAAAAAGAAATAAAAAAAATAAAAAAATAAAAAAATTTAAAATTTTAGAAATTAAGAATTACGTGTACAAAAGGAGATTGGTAAATACATTGTGTATAAATGAGTATATGGATACCTACATGGTACATAAGTGGATCACTACACTACCTTGTCTTTGAAATAAAATAAATCCTCGTTTTCACTTACATCCACCGGTATAACCGTTCTTAGTTGTGACCTTCTGAGTTCTTTTTCCCTGACAGATTTATCGGTACAAGTTCTCCCGTATGGTCCTGGTTCTCGACTTAAGTTCAACTTCCTAGACTATATCTCCTTCCATGTTTTGCATTCGGTAAGTACTAAGGTTAGTACCTCTATAACCCACTTTATCTACTTTCCTTAGAAATTAACTCCCGGTTGTCGATTCAGGTGTACGTTTTATTTCATTAGGAATTTTCGTTAGATGGTGAACCTTCCATTTAAAGTAGATTTTATAGGTGTAGTCACACAATCAGTGAGTCAGTACAGGCTGAGAAACACTGAGGTGTCTGACAACGAGGGATCTGAAGAGATAGATACCCTAAGAGGTCCGTTCTTATGACCTCACCTAACGGTGAGGAAAGAGGTCTCCTAGAAGGGTTAGGTCCCTAGCTTGGGACCAGAGGACGTAACGTCCGTCTAAGTAATGACAAACTTGATGACCCTTCAGTATGTATTTCTATTTATAATGGTTCAATAATGGAAATTCTAAAACTATTAGAACAACCCTTCTTTCACTTTCACTTCAGCGAGTCAGTACAGGCTGAGAAACGTTGGGGTACCTGACATCGGATGGTCCGAGAAACGACGACGATTCAGTGAAGTCAGCACAGACTGAGACACGCTGGGGTCTCTACCGTCGGGTGGTCCGAGGGGGACAGGGACCCTAAGAGGTCCGTTCTTGTGATCTCACCCAACGGTAAAGGAAGAGGTTACGTACTTTCACTTTTCACTTTCACTTCAGCGAGTCAGCACAGACTGAGAATCGTTGGGGTACCTGACGTCGGATAATCCGAGGAGGTAGGTACCCTAAAAGGTCCGTTCTCATGACCTCACCCAACGGTAAAGGAAGAGGTCCCCTAGAAGGGGTGGGTCCCTAGTTTGGGCTCAGAGGGCGTAACGTCCGTCTGTGAGATGGCAGACTCGGTGGTCACAATACGACACAAGTTCTGGACAACTGGAGGTTCGACATGAGTCTATTATTCCCGAGAAATAGGGGAGGAGACAGGAACCTTACGTACAAGACGGTGGTCAGAGGATCACCCTCGACAAGGTTCACTTATTAGAGATCTCTCATTCCAACAAGTCTGGTAGACCTGTCATATGAACTAACTTGACACAATTCCAACATGGATTTGTAATTCTAAAAATACCTGTCTACACCTCTAGATGAATAGAATGTCGGTGGGTTCTGTCCGTAGTATATATTTGAGGGAACAAATAATTTGGATAGTGGATGGTTAGACCTCACCGGAGAGTGAAAGAGACCAGAGAGAGACAGGACGTAAATACCTCCGGTCAAACACTTGATCTTCGTGTATATCGTCTCACACTTACTGAGATGTTCCCTATTTCAACCTTCCTTCGAATATCTCTTTTTACAGGGTCGAACAAGAAGTTCCTTTTCTTCGTCGAAAGGTCCATTCTACAACTTGTTTGAAACACTTTCTATAACTCCGTATTCTACATACTAAACGAACTCGTTTAGATTCTATTCTCAACTCATCTACTCGAACTTATCCTTACGTACTACTTAATATCCCGTAAAACATCTGACCCTATTTTCTATTAGGAAAATTTTAATCTTGTAAACGATTTTGGTATGTGTTTTTATTTGAGTTTACCTAATCTTTCGATTTACGTTCCAGTCTATGATATTTTGAGAATCTCCGTCTTGTGAGACTACATTTAGTATCTTTATAGAAAAAACTAAATGGAGTATCTCATTACTTTTGTTTTTGTTTTTACTTATTTACCCTGAATTAATTTGAATTTTCGAAAACGTGTCATTTCCTTTTGTGTTTTGTCTGATAAGTGTTTTCCTCTTTTATATACGTTTACTTCACTGACTGTCCCTAATTGGAGTTTTAATATATTTGTGGAGTACGTTGAGTTATATTTGTTGGGTAGTTTTTACTCGTCTTTTAGATTTATCTATAAAGACGTTTCTTCTGTATGTCCACTGTTTCTTCGTGTACTTTCTACGAGTTGTAGTGATTAGTAAGTAAAGTTAAGTCAAGTCAAGTCAGTGAGTCAGTACAGGCTCAGAAACACTGGGGTACTTAGTGTCGTGTGGTCCGATGGGATAGATAGTGGTTGAGGGCCTCAAATAAGTTTGAGTACATGTAGCTCAGCCACTACGGTAAGTCGGTAGAGTAGGAGAAAGTACGGGAAAAGGAGGACGGGGGTTAGGGAGTGTCGTAGTCTCAGAAAAGGTTACTCAGTTGAAAAGCGTACTCCACCGGTTTCATAACCTCAAAGTGGAAGTAGTAGTCAGGAAGGTTATTTGTGGGTCCTGACTAGAGGAAATCCTAACCAACCTGGAGGAACGTCAGGTTCCTTGAGAGTTCTCAGAAGAAGTTGTGGTGTCAAGTTTTCGTAGTTAAGAAGCCGTGAATCCAAAGAAGTGTCAGGTTGAGAGTGTAGGTATGTACTGGTGACCTTTTTGGTATCGGAACTGATCTACCTGGAAACGACCGTTTCATTTACGAGACGAAAAGTTATACGAAAGATCCAACTAGTATTGAAAGGAAGGTTCCTCATTCGTAGAAAATTAAAGTACCGACGTCAGTGGTAGACGTCACTAAAACCTGTGGGTTTTTTGATTCAGACTGTCACAAGGGTGACAAAAGGGTAGATAAACGGTACTTCACTACCCTGGTCTTCGGTACTAGAAGCAAAAGACTTACAACTGGAAATTCGGTTGAAAAAGTGAGAGAAGAAAGTGAAAGTAGTTCTCCAAAAATCAAGGAGAAGTTAAAGACGGTATACCCAACATAGTAGACGTATAGACTCCAATAACCCTAAAGAGGGTCGTTAGAACTAAGGTCGAACACCAAGAGGGTCGGGTCGCAAAGAGTACTACATGAGACGTATCTTCAATTTATTCGTCCCACTGTTATATGTCGGAACTATATAGGGAAAAGGATAAACCTGGGTCAGATAACAAGGTACAGGTCAAGATTGACAACGAAGGACTGGACGTATATCCAAAGAGTTCTCCGTCTAGTCCACCAGACCATAAGGGTAGAGAAAGTCTTAAAAGGTGTCAAAGAACACTAGGTGTGTCAGTTTCCGAAACCGTATCAGTTATTTCGTCTTTATCTACAAAAAGACCTTGAGAGAACGAAAACGGTACTAGGTCGTCTAATACCGTTAAACTAGAGACCAAGGAGACGGAAAAGATTTTGGCCGAACTTGTAGACCTTCAAGTGTCAAGTGTACAACGACTTCGGACCGATCCTCGTAAAACTCGTAATGAAATGATCACACACTCTACTCACGTTAACACGCCATCAAACTCGTAAGAAATCGTAACGGAAAGAAACCCTAACCTTACTTTTGACTGGAAAAGGTCAGGACACCGGTGACGACTCAAAAGGTTTAAACGACCGTATAACTCACGTCGTGAAAGTGTCGTAGTAGAAAGTCCTAAACTTTATCGAGTTACCCTTAAGGTAGTGGAGGTGATCGAAACAAACATCACTACGAAACTTTTTACGTTTAGTTTTGACGTTACTCCATAGTAGAGTGTGACCAGTCTTTTCGGTCATAGTTTTTTAGATAATTTGTTATTTACGACCCCGTCAACACCTCTTTTCCGTTGGGAGGATACGATAACTGCCTTTACGTTTAACCATGTCGGTGATAACTCTTGTCATACCTCCAAGGAACGTACCCGTGATTCAGTGAAGTCAGTACAGGTTGAGAAACGTTGGGATACCTGACATCGGGTGGTCCGAGGAGAGAAGTAAGAGGTCCGTTCTTATGACCTCACCCACCGGTACCGGAGGACGTCCCCTAGAAGGGTTGGGTCCCAAATTTGGGTCTAGAAAAGACAGAGGACGTAACCGTCCACCCAAGAAATGTTGATCGTGGTGCACCCTTCGGGTGTCTCCAAGGAATATTTTGATTTTTATCTTGATGATGTACTATACTAGGTCGTTAGGGTGAGAACCCGTATATAGGTCTCTTTCGGTACTAAGTTTTTCTATGTACATGAGGTAACAAGTAAAGTCGTGATAAATGTTATCGGTCCTGTACCTTTGTTGGATTTACAGGTAGTTGTCTTCTTACAATTTCTGTCACACCATATACATATGTTACCTTATGATGAGTCGGTATTTTTCTTCACATCAACCCAGTAAACATCACTACGTCTACCTGGATCTCTGACAGAATGTGTCACTTCATTCGGTCTATGTCTTTTAATATAGTGGAGTATACCGAAGGAACCACCGAGTCACCACTTATTAGGATGGTTTTGTCCTCTGGACCCAAACTAGGGACCCAACCCTTCTAGGGGACCTCTTCCTTTACCGTTGGGTGAAGTCATAAGAACGGACCCTTTAGGGTACCTGTCTCTTCGGATGTCAATACTGATTTGTTGTTGTTGTATAAAATATACACCTTAGATTTTTTTTTTCCGTGTTCACTTGGATAAATGTTTTGTCTTTATCTCATTGTCTATATTTTTTGTTTGTATCATCCCCTCTTTCCCCATTCTCTATTTAACACTCTAACCCTAGCTGTGTATCTGTGATGAATATATTTTATCAATTTGATTTTTCTTAGATAACATATCGTGTCCCTGGAGATGAGTCATTACATATTTATGGACATACGTAAATTTTTTGTCATCCACACACATATCCATATTGACTAAGTAAAACGACAAGTCACCTTTGATTTGTTATACTTTTAATTGAACTCTTCCGAAAACTGTTTTAAGTTGTAGGTAAATACTATTTTTGAGAGGTCTTTCGTCCTTATCTTCCTTGTATGGAATTGTATTATTTTCATATATTGTTCGGGTGTCGTTTGTAATAGGAGTTACCACTTTTTAACTTTCGTAAAGGGGATTTCAGTCCTCGTTGTGTTCCCACGGGTGAAAGTGGTGATGATAAGTTGTATCAAGACCTTCAAAACCGGTGTCGTTAGTCTCGTCTCTTTCTTTATTTTCCTTAGGTTTAACCTTTTCTTCTTCATTTTAAGAGTGACAAACGTCTATTGTACTAGGAGATGTATCTTTAGGGATTTCTGAGGTGTTCTTTTAATGATCTCGATTAGTTACTTATGTCATCTCAACGTTCTATTAGTTGTGTGTCTTTAGGCAACGTAAGGATATGTGACTATTACTCTTTCATGTTTTTCTTTAATTCCTTCGTTAAAGTAAGTGGTAACGTTGTTTTTCTTATTTTATGAATCCTTATATAGATGGATTTCTTTGATTTCTGGATATATATCTTTTGATATTTTGTGACTACTTTCTTTAGTTTCTCCTGTGGTTATCTACCTCTTTATATGGTACAAGTACCTAATCTTCTTAGTTATATCACTTTTACTCATATGATGGGTTTCGTTAGATGTCTAAGTTACGTTAGGGATAGTTCGATGGCCTCTATAAAAAGTGTCTTGATCTTGTTTATTAAAGTTCTAAACATACCTTTATGTTTTTTGGAACTTATCGGTTTCGTTAGAACTCTTTCTTCTTACCTTGACCTCCTTAGTTGAACGGACTGAAGTCCGAGATGATGTTTCGGTGTCAGTAGTTCTGTCATACCATGACCGTGTTTCTGTCTTTATATTTAGTTACCTTGTTTTATCTTTCGGGTTTCTATTTAGGTGTGTGGATACCGGGGGAATAGAAGCTGTTTCCTCCGTTCTTATATGTTACCTGTTTTCTGTTAGAGAAATTGTTCACCACGACCCTTTTGACCAGTTGGTGAACATTTTCTTANCCTTTTGACCAGTTGGTGAACATTTTCTTACTTTGATCTAGTGAAAGATTGTGGTGGTGTGTTTTTATTTGAGTTTTACCTAATTTCTAGATTTACATTGTGGTCTTTGATATTTTGAGGATCTCCTCTTGTATCCGTTTTGTGAGAGACTATATTTAGTGTCGTACTAGGAGATACTAGGTGGGGGGTCTTAAGACCTTTATTTTCGTTTTATTTGTTTACCCTAGATTAATTTTAATTTTCGAAGACGTGTTGTTTCCTTTTATATTCGTTCCACTTTTCTGTCGGAAGACTTACCCTCTTTTATTTCGTTTACTTCGTTGACTGTTTGTCGATTAGAGTTTTTATATGTTCGTTGAATACGTCGAGTTAAGGTCTTTTTATTTACTGGGTTAGTTTTTTTACCCGGCTTCTTGATTTATCTGTAAAGAGGTTTCTTCTGTATACCTACCGATTGTTTGTGTACTTTTCTACGAGTTGTAGTGAGTAATAATCTCTTTACGTTTAGTTTTGGTGTTACTCCCATGGTGAAGTGTGGTCAGTCTTACAGACGTTAGGTTTTCAGACGTTCGTTATTTACGACCTCTCCCACACCTCTTTTCCTTTGGGAGGAGTGACAACCACCCTTACGTTTGATCATGTCGGTGATACCTCTTGTCACACCTCTAAGGAATTTTTTAACGTTTATCTTGATGGAATACTGGGTCGTTAGGGTGACGACCCGTATGTGTGGCTCCTTTGGTCTTAACTTTCTCTGTGTACATGGGGTTACAAGTAGCGTCGTGACAAATATTATCGGTCCTGTACCTTTGTTGGATCTACAGGTAGTCGTCTACTTACCTATTCTTTCGACACCATGTATATGTGTTACCTCATAATGAGTCGGTAATTTTTCTTAAGTAAACTTAGTTAAGATTACTCCAGCTACTTTGACCTCGACTAATATGTCTCACTTCATTCGGTCTTTCTTTTTGTGGTTATGTCATATGATTGTGTATATATACCTTAAATCTTTCTACCATTACTACTGGTACATACGTTCTGTCGTTTTCTCTGTGTCTACACATATCGCCTGAAAACCTGAGACTCCCTCTCCCTCTCCGACCCTACTAAACCCTCTTATAGTAAGATTGTACATATGATAGTACATTCTTTGCTTAGCGGTCAGATACAAACTACGTCCTATGTCGTACGAAACCCGACCACGTGCCCCTACTAGGTCTCCCTAATATACCCCACCTTCCACCCTCCCCCCAAGTACAAACCCTTGAGTACATGTGGGCACCACCTAAGTACAGTTACATACCGTTTTGGTTACGTCATAACATTTCATTTTATTTCATTTTTATTTTTAAAATTTTTTTCTTTACTTTAATAAGAACATCCCAAAGGAACAAAAAGTATTTATTAAGAGATTCTTTTTTCTATCTTCAAATCGCTCCGTCACTCTAGTAAATCCCCTGGTGACATTCCGACTTTGAACCTGTTGTACACAAATTTGATGTACCTAGTTGAAGATACGACTAAAAAAAGTCATTTATGAAAATCACTATGTAATAGGTTCCAACTAACTTAGGAACCCACACCTTGACACTTCCCAGTTTATAACCAGAACTCATTGACACCTAAAATCATATACACCCCCGAGGAAGTTGGTTAAAGGAGTACCTATGACTCTCTGATAACATCAACAGTATAATTATCTTTTGTTCTTATAACTGACTATGTTATAGTTCCCCATATCTCTTTCCTTAATTACTCATCTGAGTTATCTTGATTATAAGTCTTACCCATATTTATATACTCTCAATCATTTCTTTCCTTTACATCCGTCGAATAGTTTTAAACGGAACTTTTTAATCTATATTCCACCTATCTATTCCCGTAAACCCCTTATAACTAATAAATTAATATATCTAATCTAACTTTTAGTATCCTATTTGTTAAAGTTTACCATTTTTTATTCGTATTTATTAAAATGTAATTTTTACAGATTAGGTGAGTTGAGTGTTTTGAAAAGTTACCTAATAGATAATTATAACCAACATTAGAAGTTAAAAGTGATATAAAGAAGTTAAAAGACAGTATAAGATATTAAATGTAGTTGAAGTCAAAAGTAATATTAGGGTTTCTTTCCGTTACGGTTTCTTACACGTTTGATGTTGTGTTGAATGAGTAGAGTGTGCGATCCTTTCGTTACGAGTTTTAAGACGTTCGGTCCGAAGTCATTGTGTACTTGGCACTTGAAGGTCTACAAGTTCGACCAAAATCTTTTTCGTCCCCTTCGTTTCTAGTTTAACGGTTGTAGGTGACCTAGTACCTTTTTCGTTCTCTCAAGGTCTTTTTGTAGGTAAAGACGAAATGACTGATACGGTTTCGGGAACTGACACACCTAGAGTTATTTGAAACCTTTCAGTACTTTCTCTACCCTTATGATCTGGTGGACTGGACGGAGAACTCTTTGGATATACGTCCAGTCCTTCGTTGTCAATCTTGACCTGTACCTTTTTGTCTGACCAAGGTTTATCCTTTTCCTCATGAGTTCCGACATATAACAGTGGGACGAATAAATTGAATATACGTCTCATGTAGTACTCTTTACACCCCGACCTTCTTCGTGTTCGACCTTAGTTCTAACGACCCTCTTTAGATTTATTGGAGTCTATACGTTTACTATGGTGGGAATACCGTCCTTCACATCTTCTTAATTTCTCGGAGAATTACTTTCACTGTCTCCTCTCACTTTTTCAACCGGATTTGGAGTTGTAAGTCTTTTGATTCTAGTACCGTAGACCAGGTTTGTGAAGTACCGTTTAAAAAAACCGAGGTTTTAGTGACGTCTACCACTAACGTCGGTACTATAATTTTGTGTCAATTAATACTGGTTGGATCTATCGTATAATTTTTCGTCTCTGTAATGAAACAGTTTTTTTCCAGGTAGATCAGTTCCGATACCACAAAGGTCACCAGTACATACCTACACTCTCAACCTGATATTTCTTTCGATTCACGGTTTCTTACCTACGAAAACTTGACACCACAACCTCTTCTGAGAAGGAACCTGACGTTCCCTTAGGTTGGTCAGGTAAGATTTCCTCTAGTCAGGACCCACAAACAACTTTCCAGACTACAACTTCGACTTTGAGGTTATGAAACCGGTGGATACGCTACTCGACTGAATAACCTTTCTGGGACTACGACCCTTTCTAACTCCAGTCCTCCTCTTCCCCTGATGACTGCTACTCTACCAACCTGTGCTCAAACCCGTCCGAGACCCTCAACCACATCCTGTCCCTCCGGACCACACGACGTCAAGTACCCCAACGTTTCTCAACCTGTGTTGACTCGTTGACTGGACTTGACTTGATTTCCTGAACCGAAGAGTATACCGAGTCACTACATCTTAGATGAATGGTTACGTCCTCTGTGTTCTCTACGTCGAAACTAGGGACTCATTCCTCCTAGGAGACCTCCTCCTTTTCTGTCGGGTGAGATCATAAGAACGGACCTTTTAGGGTGACTGTCTCCTCGTTCTGTTCGACATTAAATACCCCAACGTCTCAGTTTATACTGAATCGCTGACTCGTCCGTGAGGTCCCTTGCTTTGATAGTGATCTCACCTGTATATGACGGTTTAATGGTCAAGATTCTTTTGTTGATTTTTATATTGTAAAGTATAATGAAATAGTCAACAAATACACACGTAAGTTTGTTTATGTTTAATATACCAGTCAGTTGTCAATAACTGTGTTGTAAGTCATATTGATTTAAAATTGTTGAAATTTATTAATCTTTTCCACGTGGGCACTATAATGACATCCTTTAAGTTCGATTTTATCGGTACTTTAATATATTAAAAAACGATTACCGACAGTATGTTAATAATGACCCAACAGGGTAGATAGTGTCACAATACATACTCGATACTTGTTATCCCTTTCTTATGACGACTTGAGTTATTGACTCGTGGTCGTGTGGTTGGAAATTTTCAGTCCGAAATTTAGACATAAAAATATTCACTATTTCTCCTTTATGATTCACCTTCAAGGAAAACTCCTAAGTGTACATAAAAGAAGAATGTGTGGATATTTAAGTACTGTACTTAAGAAGGTAATAAGTAAAGAAGTTAATAATTAAATAATAGATGGATTTTCTTCGTCCAATTTTCATTTTAGTTTTAAAATGACACGTAATTAACTCTGATATAGATTAACCCATACGTTATGTCAGAATCTATTATCACATATTAAATAATATAAATTTAAAACAAATTGTAGTCAGAATTACAACTGAGTGGATAAAAAATAAATCTTTGTTTGACACGGTGTGCAACACGAAAATTTTGATTCGAAGATAAGAGATTTTGTGATTTTACGTTCTCAACTGGGAGTAATCAATTTTATACTTGATGTAATTTTTAGGTAAAAGAATTAGTCCTCCGTCGACTAAAATCTAAGATTTGGTAATTTTAATAGTACTTGTTAAAAGACACTTTCGTAAATAACAACCATATCAAATAAGTATTAATATGTAATCCGAGGTGATCGGTGGGTAAGACTATAAGCGACAGTATTTGTGTTCTTTTAAATCTTTACTAGTAAGGAAATATGTGATTAACATGTTTCATCGTAGAACACTTTAATTCATTAAAAAATTTGTTAAACGATCTTAGATAATGTGACTAACGTTTCGGTTTTTCCACTCACGTACAAATCCTGTAAAATTTTAAAAACAATTTCGAATTAATTTTTCTTTTATAAATCATATATGTCTTGGTATTTCATTATTTCGAAAAAAAAAAAGGAAACGACCTTTACAATCAAAATATTATGATTCAGAGACGCTTCTATAAACATATCTACAAACCGGTGTAGTTTGTCCCTTCTAATTAATATTAAGAGATTTTCATTAAACCGTATTCGTTTGAACGTCAAATGACACCTCCTTTTCTTCTCTTCTCTTTATACCAGTTTTCTAAATCTTTTTAGTAGATCTCAAATGAACTATAAAATTTTAAACTTCATAATTTTTATAGTGTTTTACATTTTGTCGACCTTTAGAACTCAAACAACAAGTTTCTGTGGAACGTCTGTAATTCGACAATTTCCTTTGTTTCGACCTATCCAATTGTACATATGACAGTACATTCTTAACTTAGCGGTCAGGTACAGACTGTATCCCACGTCGAACGAACCCCGACCACGTACCCCTACTGGGTCTCTCTACAACACCCCTCCCTCCACCCTCCCCCCAAGTACAAACCCTTGCGTACATTCTTAATTTCTAAAATTTAAATTTTTTTTATTTTTTAAATTTTTTATTTTGTATTTTTTTTTATTTTTCGTTGTCTGTTTAAAATAAGTCTGATGACGTTATACCCTCTTTCTGAAGTCTTTGACCTGAGTTGAGACTACTTCCTTCATGACTTAAAGCCTGAGAAACAACTGGTACTCCCGATGAGGTAAAGAAGATTCCCAAAGGACGGGTATCATCATCTATATTACCAGTAGACTCAATTTAAGTGGGTAAGGTCAGGTAGAATCAAGCGACTAAGGATCTTACAACTGCAAGTGAGAACGGTAGAGGACAAACTGGTGAAGGTTAAACGGAACTAAGTACCTGGATTGTAAGGTACAAGGATATGTAGTACCGACAAATTTCGTAACCTGGAACGAAGATAGTGGTCCGTGTAGGTGTTGACCCATAACAAAAACGAAACCGAGGTAGGGAAGTAATAAAGACCTCAATAAAGAGGTGACTAGAGGTCATCGTATGACCCGTGGATGACTGGACCCCTCAAGGAGAAAGTCATAGGATAGCAAAACGGAAAAGTATGACAATTACCCCAAGAGTTCCGTTCTTATTGGCAAGATACTTCTGGATGTTCTTGAATGATTGATTGTGTGTGTTTTTTTATAGGAAAAGTAATATCCCCTGACCTTATGTTTTCATCCTTCAGTTCTTTGTAGGCCTCATTGCCCGTTTAAACCGGAACCTCATACCTTCCTTCGTCCCGTTTCCTATTGTCTCAAAACGGTTCTCTTGTGTGACGAGTATCGTTTGTAGGAGATGGTTGTTGTGTTCTCTTCTGAGATGTGTACCTGTAATGGTCCACCAGTTGTGATTTTAGTCTAACTAATATAAGAAAAGTCGGTTTCTACCTCTTCGAGATATATCAGTCGTTTCTTTCTGGTCCACTACTGACACCGAGTCTTGTACTTGAGGAATAACAGTTTAAATCTGAATTAAACTTGTTCCATCCCTTTTGGTAATCTGGTAAGTCCATATTGGATTCAGTTTAGGGAATACTAATATGTCACCTTCACTCCTTATCTAAATTCCCTGATCTAGAATATCTATCTCACGGACTGCTTGATACCTACCTCCAAGCACTGTAACATGTCCTCTGTCTCTAGTTCTGGGAGGGGTACCCTTTTTTTTACGTTTTTTCGTTTTACCGACAGACTCCTCCAGAATGTTTTTCGACACTTTTCTTCTCTTCACTTTTCATCTCCTCTCTTCCTTTCTATATTCGTAGACTTACGTCTCAAAGTTTCTTATCGTTCCTCTCTATTCTTTCGGAAGGAGTCGCTAGTCACGTTTCTTTATCTTCTTTTGTTGTCTTACCCTTTCTGATCTCTAGAGAAGTTCTTTTAATCTCTATGGTTCCCTTGTAAAGTACGTTTCTACCCGAGTTATTTCCTGTCTTTACCATACCTGGATTTTCTTTGTCTTTTATAATTCTTCTCCCTCGTTCTTATGTGTCTTCTTGACATGTTTTTTCTAGAAGTTCTGGGTCTATTAGTGCTACCACACTAGTGAGTTGATCTCGGTCTGTAGTGCCTTGTACTTCACTTCACCCGTTATCTTTCGTAGTGATCTTTGTTTTCATTACCTCCACTACCTTAAGATCTCCTCAATAAAGTTTAGGACTTTCTACTACGACACTTTCACGACGTGAGTTATTCGGTTGTTTAAACCTTTTGAGTCGTCACTGGTGTCCTGACCTTTTCCAGTCAAAAGTAAGGTTAGGGTTCCTTTCCGTTACGGTTTCTTACGAGTTTGATGAGGTGTTCACGTGAGTAGGTTATGCGACCATTTCATTACGAGTTTTAAGAGGTTCGGTCCGAAGTTGTCATGTACTTGGTACTTGAAACTCTACGAGTTCGACCAAAATCTTTTCCGTCTCCTTGGTCTCTAGTTTAACGGTTGTAGGTGACCAAGTAACTTTTTCGTTCTCTTAAGGTCTTTTTTTGTAGATAAAGACGAAATAACTGACACGGTTTCGGAAACTGACACACCTAGAGTTATTTGACACCTTCTAGGACTTTCTTTACCCTTATGGTCTAGTAGACTGGAGGAGAACTCTTTGGACATACGTCCAGTCCTTCGATGTCAATCTTAACCTGTACCTTATCGTCTGACCAAGGTTTATCCTTTTCCTCATGCAGTTCCGACATATAACAGTGAGACGAATAAATTGAAGGTACGTCTCATGTAGTACTCTTTACGACCTGACCTTCTTCGTGTTTGACTTTAGTTCTGACGGTCCACTTTAGAGTTATTGGAGTTTATACGTCTACTGTGGTGGGAATACCGTCTTTCACTTCTCCTTGATTTTTCGAAGAACTACTTTCACTTTCTCCTCTCACTTTTTCAACCGAATTTCGAGACCAAGGTAGTGAAGTACCCTTTATCTACCCCTTTGTCACCTTTGCCACAGCCTAAAAAAAAAAAAAAAAAAAAAGAGGTTTTAGTGACGTCTACCACTGACGTCGGTACTTTAATTTTCTGTGAATGAGGAACCTTCTTTTCAATACTGGTTGGATCTATCGTATAACTTTTCATCTCTGTAATAAAACGGTTGTTTCCAGGCAGATCAGTTCCGATACCAAAAAGGTCACCAGTACATACCTACACTCAACCTGACACTTCTTTCGACTCGCGACTTCTTAACTACGAAAACTTGACACCACAACCTCTTCTGAGAACTCTAAGGGAACCTGACGTTCCTCCAGGTTGGTCAGGTAGGATTTCCTCTAGTCAGGACCCACAAGTAACCTTCCTGACTACGATTTCGACTTGGAGGATATGAGACCGGTGGAGTACGCTTCTCAACTGAGTAACCTTTTCTGAGACTACGACCCTCTCTACCCCCCGTCCACCTCTTCCCCTGCTGTCTCCAACTCTACCGACCTACCGTAGTGACTGAGTTCCTCGTACTCAAACTACCCTCAATCACTACTTGTACCTTCGGACTGTACGAAGTCAGGTACCCCAGCGTTTCTCACCCTGTACTGACTAGCTTACTTGACTTGACTTGACTTTTACTTTACTTTGAGAGACTTAATGTACGTTGTAATTCATTGTATAGGTCTCTTATTACTATAAAAATGGAATAATGATAATAATAGTCTTTTAGTCTCGTTTTGTAGCTAAGGAATTATAGTAACAACGTTTTTAAAGTGTAGTAAGACTTGTTTGATGAATGATAAAGTTTGAGTTAGACAGATGTAGATTTAAGTACAAGAGGGGATTTTAACACGAGAAAAGATAGAGTCGATCCGAGATTCCAGAATGAGACATTGGTAAATCGAGGTCGAAACGGATGAAAATGACGTAAGGGACGACTAAAGGGTTATTTAGTACGTAATATGTATAACTTCCTCCTTTGTCTGTCTCGACCTGAGGCAGAATCCGGACAAGTACGACTAGTACGGGTCGGGGGAGAGGTCACATGAACTTGAGACACGAATTACGGATACTTTAATGTTATCTTCCTACTCTGGGGGAGACCTGTCCCCTTAGAACTTCTAGTGTAGGTTCAATGAGTAGCGGATTCTTTTTTATATGAGATTAGTGGGGACGGAGGCCTGTCCAGTATTTAAGAAAGACATAGATAGCCTTACATTGGCGTCCGAATAACTAATAATTGACAAACTTGTGTATTGTGTACTTACTACCCCAATAACACTAACATAAATGGGAAGGAAACAAAATACATTCAGAGTTCCTTTAACCCCACCACCCAAGGCTGTGTATGTGTACCCCATATTTTCTAAAAGTGTTTTTGACCAACCCCAGGAACCGATTCTTCTCTGAGACGGAAGCCGGGCGACCACATTATTTGACGTGAGGTAATAAACGTAACAGGAAGACTCACTCAAACAAAAGGCCTTGCACACCGATATTGTTATATACATGCACATGTACACCCAATGGATCTACCGCGATCACCGTTTTTTGGGTGGACGGTTACGTTTTCTCTGTTTTCTGTACTCAAGTTGGAGACCCAACCCTTCTAGGGGACCTCCTCCTTTACACATATACATGTATTTTAAAAGAAATTTTTTTTTTAGAAAGGTGATCAGAGATCTAGGTTAAAGAAAAAGATTGGTGGGGAGTGAATTTCATTGTAACATGATACGGAATCCATAAATAGAACAGATATTACGATAGAAAGAGGTAGTCAGGAATGTGTTTAGGTAAGAGGAGTGATATCGATTATAGACAAGACCTTATCTGCCCTAACATAGTAGTGTTGAAAGAGGAAGAGAACACAGATGAAAATCTTGAGGTTACCTAAGTGAATATTAATACTCATTTTAATAATAGGTAAGGTCATTTGGAACAAGGGATGTGTGGAAGAGTCAAAGTAATCGTAAACTAAATGTGACCGGAAGTACGTCTGAGAATCAGTACAAACTATATATGAAGAGTAGTACCTCTGAAGTAGACGAGGGAGGTAAACCTTATTAGGGGAACGGAGTTGTAACGAGTATCAGGAACCGAATGTCATCTCTGGGTTATTTTCACATAACTCATTTATTTACCTACTTACTTATTACTAAGTTCGTTAATCATTGAGTCTGTATAATGTATACGTAATGTCTATAGGTAATATCTTAATATCTTTTTAATTAAGTAATCGTCTCCATGTCATTAAATATCTTCTTAGTCACAGAGACTGACTAATTTCGTTAATGTTAATTTAATATTTTGTCTTATTGGTATTACCCAATCAAATCTCCACCGTCAAGTAAAATGTAACGAGAATAACGGAATGTAAAATGTCGTTTTAGGTTTCTTTTATTTACAGGCATTACGTAAAATATATTTTTATAATCAGAAATGACCACGAAGAGGGTACCGAGTAGTGTATTTCTTAAACGGACTTTATGTCCTTTGTGTTCTCTGTGTTCAAACTAGGGACTCAGTCCTTCTAACGGACCTCTTTCTTTACCGTTGGGTGAGGTCGTAGGAACGAACTTTTTTAGGACACCTATCTCCTCGGACCACCTGAGGCCAGGTTTCCCAATGTTTTTCAACCTGTACTGACTCTCTGACTCGTGTGTAATCAGAAATGATTTCACTGAAACTGGGCTCAAAAAAAAAAAAAAAAGAAAAATTTATTCACAGACAACATTGAAAGGTTACACCTCTTATTCTTACTCCACTATTTTAAACTATTTGGATAAGACTGTATGTTAAAAAGTAAATAAAATCTTCGTAGAGAAGTTTATTGAGAAATATAATTTGGACAAGGTTCACTAAAACTTAGAGTTTAGACTTTCTTACAAGTGTTTTATGAATTCTTTACGTAAAATCTTCAGGGTCACTCCTATAAAATAAAAAGGATCACGTCAAAATGTTATATTAAGTTACCTAATTATATGAATCATATTAATTAACTAATCATATTATATAAGTTCATGTACGCGACGGTTTAAATCGTAGGTATTCACAATACTCTTCTCTCAGATAAGACTCTAAGAGACTCCAATCTTATAGTAAAACGGAAACATGTATGAAAACTTTAGATGAACGACAATATGTAGAAATTTCTTTCACATAGTGTGAAAAATTTTATGTATGAAAACAAGAAACGATCTCGTTATATATAAACGTTAAATCATATCTAGGTTTTTTCTTTAGGGTAAACTTTATACCCATATTATTAGTATTTTGGTATATTAAGACTTTCTCTAATATAAGATTCAGTAACTAAATTTTTTATAGATAATAAACAAATGAGATCTTTCTGTGTAGTCGTTAAAATTTAACGTCGTAAATTATAGTGTTACACAAACAAGTCCCAGTTCTTCCTCATGATGATCGACTGTATAGAGACCCCCTTACACTAACTTAGAATAGACAAAAGTTTCCCGAAAGAGTATCCAAAGATCAATAAGCAATAATCGTTAAGGTAATAACTCGTCAACAATGATATTAATTAGAAGAGGTCATTACTCTTTCCCAATCATCTTTTAGATTTTAATGTCTCAAGGAAACATTCCTATAACCGTATTAGATTGAAAATTGAACTCGTACCCGTCACGTAACTTAAAAAAAGGGATTATTTATCTTCGACTAAAAGAATAACAAAAATCTTACATAACCCAACGGGTTTTTCAAGTAAGTCTAAAGAAATTCTACAATGTTTTTTGGGTTTGCATGAAAAACCGGTTGGGTTATTTAATCGGAGACATTAAAACCAAGTACGATACCTTACTTCGTCAATCAAAATACATAGTTTCCTTCTGAGGACTTTCGGGGAACCTGTCGTTCCTCTAGTTTGTATCGTTAGAATTTCCTTTAGTTAGGACTTATCAGTGACCTGTCTGACTACGACTTTGAGGTCACAAAACCAGTAGACTAAGTTTGTCTACTGAATAACCTTTTCAGGGACGACGACCCTTTCTAGCTCCTGTCTTCCTCTTCTCCCACAGTCTCCTACTCTACCCACCTGTCACAGTGACTACGTTACTTGTATTTGAACCCGTTTGACCCTCTGCGACTTCCTGTCCCTTCGGACTGCACGACGTCAGGTACCCCAACGTTTCTCGGCTTGTGTTGACTCACCGACTTGTTGTTTTTTGATCTTGTGTAATGTTTACGAAAGTTTACAGTGTGAAAACCCCTGGACGAAAGTTTTTTGTGTAACTTTACCCGACCTATTTTCCTGATAACCCAAATTACCTAGGTCCCTCGAGAGTCACTATTTGTGTGTAACGAATGTGACCGAACCCAGCTCACAGTCATTAAGTAACCTGTTATAAGGGAGATCAAAAGGAAAAGACCCTTATATAGAGTGAAACATAGTAGTTTACTTACGGGTACTTTAATTATAAATTATTTAATATAAACTGTTTCTAGAATCAAACTTAAATTTAGAACCTTTCAATCTCGTATTTAACTTAAAAAAGGGTTCAAGTCATAGTGACCCTTCCTTTAACCTACCGTAGAGGAAATTTCACAAGGAGTAGACTATTATCTGTCTTCAAAATCTCCAAAATTTATACACACACGTAAGACCATTAAAAAATAATACTCTTACTTTTATGTACGACCTTAAAAAAAAAAGGAAACCAGATTTTATGATAGGTGGTGCCCACATGTACACTAGGGTTTGTACTTGGGGAGAGGGTGGAGGGAGGGGTGATACCGTTTTGGTTATGTCATAACATTTCATTTTATTTCATTTTTATTTTTAATTTTATTTTATTTTATGATAGGTTAAGAAATATATTGGTTTCTCCGATTTTCAGGTCAATTCTAATAAAAGATTTTCATCTGGATCGTCGATCTTTATACTTCGTGGATATCGGTTCCTTTACGAATGACACGAAAGATCTTGAATTTAATCGATTTCTCTCCGTCTTTCTATTGTTTTAAACTCCGTCTCTCTTATGATCTGTTTCTTTGTCCTCTCTCCACTTTAATCTTACGTTCTGTCTCAACTCACTTGGTATAAAATTTTTACTCTTCTTATTTCATTAACTCTTCATAAGTTTATACTCACTTCTTTCTATTTATTCTTCCTCGATTTCCTTCGAAGAAAAGGTTTTTTACTTTGATTATTTTTAATTCTTTTTAGACTTCCTCCATTTATTTTCTATCTTTTTTTTTTTTTTTCCTTTTCCACTCCGAAGGGGTCGATGAGTCACCATTTCTTAGGTGGACGGTTACGTCTCAGTACGTAATCCTAGGGACTAGGACTTCTAAGGTGTACGACACTTCGTTGATTCGGGTACATGACTCCGACACGAGATCTAGGGTCCTCGGTGTCGATGACTCGGGTGCTCGACGTCAATGACTTTGGAGTGGGGGGTCTCGGGAAGAGATGTCGTCCTCTCCGGTGTAGTTACTCTTATGACACGTGAAGTTACTTCTAATCAGGAACGGGTGTTGATCTCTTTCGGGAACACGTCGTTGTTTCTGGGTCGTTCGGTTTTTATTTACTTATTTATTTATTTTAATAATTTTTTGACTTTACCATATTTAAGATACGGACTGTGAAATTATTTACGTCGACTTTTCAAGTGTCCTATCTACCCGACTTTTAGTAAGTTTCTTAACATCATACGTCTTTATACACACATCTTTCGTATCACTAACAAGATTCTTTAACAGCTAAATTATATCACACCCTAATATACACACCGGACACACAAACACATTTACAAAAGTCTATTTTCTTTGGTTTCCTTTATAACTAATTACTGTTACATTGTAACAAATAGAACAGATAAATTAAACTTTTATCATCATGAATAATATTATATGGGGTTTATATAAAATTAGTAAAGGACATACGATCTTTCGTACGATTTGTTAAATATATGTACGGTAGTCAATTAGGATTGTCGTTAGTTTAGTCTCAACGACATAGGACAAATTATCTACCTTTAGATTCAGTCTCTCTAGTATATTAAATAGTTTTTAGTGTATAACTAGAACGGTCCTAAACTTGTCAGATAAACTAAGGTTTCGAGTTCGAAATTGATGACACGGTCTCTACTAGAAACTATAGGGTGTATGGTTGCGAAGTAGTAATTAGGAGAGTACCAAGGGAAACGAAACTGACGTGTATCCTTAAATATACGTAGTCTAAATTTAGATTTCAGTGAGGAATAGGAAAGAGGTACATCGAGATTTCACAGAGTAGGATACAGAAAGAAGGTGATTGATGTAGACTATGTCTGATATCGTATGGAGATCCTTCCGTCGTATTTACAGTAGAAAAATTGAAGTCGGAGAGTGTTAGATATATCTCATATATGCACATTAGGGAAAACGACTACAAAGTATATTACATCCGTAATTGTATGTACTCCAGTTCTTTATATAGAGTAAGTATAAAGTTGGGGTTTACATCGTGTCTTGACCATATACGATTATTTATATACATTTTATTTTCTTGTATATCATCTTTAACTATTATTAAAGGTAGTAAGAGAATTCCAAGGTACCTAACTACAAGTATAATAATATGAAAGTACTGATGACATCGTGAAATATGAGTCCGACATTTTCGGTCCGACGGATTCGATCCTAATACTGAGAATCTACATCCTCGAGATACTGAAATTCACTCTATCGAAAGATAGAAATTTCGGAGTCAAAGGAGTTGACCTTTTACCCTTGTTGTTATCTTAAATAGAATACCACAAAATGACTTGTACTCTATCTAATTTATTATATATAAAATGACTCGTAAGGAAAGAAGAACGAGATGATCTTTAGACTGATAAGGGTCTTCTACGATGAAAAGACATCGAGAGAGTCACGGAGTGACCCTACCGTTAACGAAATAATATAGGAATGTAATGATCCTGAATTCCACCCCACACATAAGAATTCGAATGAGAAGAAATGGATAATCATGACGGTGGTATAATTTTTCTTTTCTTTCTAAATTTTTTTCTTTCCTTTTTTAAAAAATTTTTGGAAAAATATAGAAGTTTATGGGACGTAAAGGAGAAGGAGGTGAGAGCTTTGAAGACGTTTAAAAGTTAGAGTTGTAATGGAGTTTAGTAGGGATAGTTACGGCGTTCACTTACGGTACAACAATTAAGTTATGAGGCAAGAGTGTACAGTAGAATGAACTAATCTGACCTGTGTCAACTAGTGAAAGAGGAAATCTCCAGAAGAAGGATACTGAAAATCATTTGGTGAGAGTAGATCAAAAGGAACGTAATTAATAGAAGTGTATAATTACAAGAAAAAATAAGAAAGAATAGAAGGATCTGATATACTAGTGACACAAATACCAAGTAAAGATCGGTGTAAACAAGGAAACTACTAGCAACTGGTGCAACTAGTAAGTCTGAGAGGACTACGAATTTTGTTTATATGATCATAGTTTATATGAATTTACGATATAAAAAACAAAAGAGACATAGGTTGTGTGGTCGTCTGAGATAACTACATGGAGTTTTTACGTAACTGTCGGTTGGTATAAATGGTGGAGACAGTAATTTTGGAGCAGATTCGATAGAAATAAAAGACGGACCTTATAGCAATTATGTAAAGAGTGACCAGTGGAACTAGAATTGACTACTAAGAGTTATGTTCACAGTTCCGTTAAAAAAATTTTTGAACACACTTTAGTAAAGTGAGGAGACGAACTTTGTAAGGTCATCGAAAGGCAGAGTGACTCTCTTTTTCTGTTACAGGAGGTGGCGGACGTTCCGGACCCGTTAAACGGAAGTGGGTACAGTTGAGAGACTAGAATAGAGAAAGGGGAAATGGAGTGAGACGGGGTGTAAAGTGGGTGGTGTCAAACGAACGTTAACACAAAATGTTTGTCTTATCCGTACAGAGGTAGAGTTAAGGGAAAGTGAGTGACACTAGTGACAGAAGTTACGAGAAGATCCTTAGAGGTATTAAAAGGGTATTAGGAGAGACTTTAAATGTGGTTCACATGAAGAATCATTCAAGAAGGGTATGAAAGGATAAATTTTAATACAAGGGGTTTTATAGGGAAAGGGACGAATAAAAAAAAACTGTGTTGGAGAAAGTATATGATTATATGATGTATTAAAAGAATCACCAACCTAATAAGAGACAGAGGAAGTTTATAGTTCGTTTGGAGTCTTTTTATTCCTAAAAAAAAAAACCAGATAAAACGATAAACGATATAGTCCTGAAGGAATCTCCGAGTTACCATTTCTTAAAGGACGTTTCGTCCTCGGTGTCCTCTACCTCCAAACTAGGAACCCTACCCTTCTAGGGAAATTCCTCCAGTACTGTTGGGTGAGGTCATAAGAACGAGCCTTTTAGGGTGTCCGTCTCCTCGGACTGTCCGAGGTCAAGTACCCCAGTGTTTCTCAACCTGTAGATTTGGTGATTCGTGCGTGTATAGACGTCAAACATCTTGTTCCGAACTGTAGATGATCGGTAAATTTTCGTATACATATTTTGATATATTCGAAGATATTGACCTTACATTACTATATCCTACACACAATGAGTACTTGTATTTAGTATACGTAGTTTATGTTCATATAGTTATGTTGCACTCATCTCACACATAATACACATTCGACAGTGTATCTTTAGTAGGTTATTTATAATCGATATTAACAATCTTTCAAATATACACGTGTCATCTGTAATGTATACGAACGATATGGACTTCTTACTTACTTAATTTTTAATCGTATTACATGATAAGTACAATGTAATTTTACGACATCCAAAAGGGGATACTCCTATGGTCGTCTTAACGTAAGACACGTAAGTTGTCTGGTTGACACCGGTTTAAGATCTATATTGGCATGTTTTATAACTACTAACTCAATCATAACAGGAAAAGTATGTACTAGATTCTTCGGACTTGTTGGCAGTAGTCATAAGGTTGATAAGTTATTTCGACGAATTATTTGAGTCTCACCGACTTGTCAGTAGTGACTCGTCAGACTAACTCGTCGGGACTCCCCGTCATATCATAGAATATTCTCGTCCAATTCTGACCATAGACCTTGATTCTCCGACTACAGTCTTTGTTGACCACGTCACACTAGGTGGTTGTAATACTTGTTTTACGGATCTTGGTGACGATTATTAGTCTTTTTCTTTTGTCCGACTTCTTTCCTATCTAAGTGAAACTTAAAATATGTTTCTGAAAAGATTTACTACGTGGGAGTTCCCTATTTTTAGCTCAGAGATTTTTTTAATATATTAAATGGATTTGAGACAAAAGGATAGCTTAGGATTTTTCCTACGATACACGTTATAGGGGTATCGTCTCTATTAATAACTGACGAAACCAAGGATGTAGTTATAACTCGTCACAGTATCTTTAGTTTGGGAGTAATTTACACAGAAACTTAATGACAAACTTGAGGTTCATGATAGTATTTCCAATGGATGAACGAGGATATAATAATTTACTGTGAAGTAGAGAGTCAAGATAAAAAGAAATACCTTCCGTATGAGTAAATTTATTAGTGATTGACCCAGTAAGACGGTCCATGACTCCCTTTGTTTTTCATTTACTATAAAAGACACAAGTCTTTAAATATTAGATTTGTATCTTTGTTTGTAATAAACTGAATTACATTTCCCCTTCTACCTGTAATTAATATGGTCAAGGGAACTCCACATTAACTGTTTGTATTAACATATAAAAATTTCACGTGTTATATATTGAACCGTGGCTATCTGACATTTTACTTACTAATGGTCTTGGTTCAATTAATTGTATTGGATTGTGTTGGTAGTGGAGTTATCAAGAAAAAACAAACAAACAAAAATCACACCATTCTTATGAATTTTAGATAAGATAATCGTTCAAAGGTCGTATGTTATGATGTCATAATAATTGATATCAGTGGTACAACATGTAATCTAAATGGTTTGAATAGGTAGAATATTAATTTACAAACGTGGGAAATTGGTTGGAAAGGAGTGAATTGTATTAATCATTGTTGTAGTTCCTCATTACTCGTTGAACCAAAGTTCCATATTAATCTTAACTCGTTTTAGAAGAGACTTGTCCAGTATTTTGTCGTATATATTAGGAGTTAAGATTCTATATATGTAGAATTTGATCTCGTGGTCATAAGTCCAAAAGGTTTTAAAGGTCAAGAAATGGAACTTTTTATTTTGAAATAGGACGTTTTTAAAAGACTGATGAAGTGAGGTTTTAGAAGTCGTCTAAAACGTAAACATAAGAGGGTTTTGTGTGCGTGATATATACGTGGATACTAATGTATTTAGTAGCATAACTGATACATGGAGTAATAATATGAACTTACTTTATTGACGGAGTAAAAACAAAGGGATTATAAAAAGTATCTCAACCATAAGTGATTTTACGCTTGATTTATTTACAAGATATCTCTTCACTTTTACACCAGATCCCTTTTTCTTATACATGTCATCTGTACATTATTAAACTTTCATGATACTTTCCCTTCGGTCTCTTTCGTCTTGTACTGGTTCCTCTCCTGGAAATATTAATGAGTTTGACCGAGTAATATTTTATACTGAGAAATACCTTTATGTTTGTTTTCACCCCGTTAAAGTTTTAGTGCTTGGTCTCTTTCCATCTTATAAGTGGTCCTTCTAGTACAGACTATATATCTGTTAGTCCTTTCAGTCAAGATTCTTAGTGACTCCTTTTCTTTCAACGTTCTTTTCATCTAGTTATTACAACAAACGACTTTACGATGTTTTAATGTCCTAAACAGGTTCTTTCATCAGTAACCTCTGAAATCTCTCACGTGAAAGTCATCTCTACACTCTTTTGGGTTTAACGTCTCGAATTCCCTATACCGCGTCTTCAGTACCATTGTTCATGCCTCTAAACTACCCTTTTCTGGGTTGATTCTTTTCGGTGAGATAACACTCAACATAGTCTCGGTTCGTTCTAATATTAATGTGAAAACGAGTTAAAGCTAAAAATAATTCTTGTCAATTTTGCCTAAGATGGAAGAGTGTGTTAAACCTACACTCATAAAATACAAAGTTACCCAAGTAAAAAAGTTCCAACAATCTTGGTTTCTCCCTTGGTAGATGGGATGACCACTAGCAATTAACATAACATAATGAATATATCACTTAATCTGGATGAAGAAAGGGAAAGAGTTATCCTGTTTACTTTCATAGACTTTATAGTCATGAATCGATAAGATACCTCTTCCGTTACCGTGGAGTGAGGTCAGGAGAACGGACCTTTTAGGGTACCTGTCTCCTCGGACCATCCAACGTCGGGTACCCCAACGTGTCTAAACCTGTGCTGACTTCACTGAATCGTCGTCGTTGTCCATAAGATTCAATGGATCCTTTATTGTAAAACCCCTACACCCACACACATACGTAATCGTGTCTCTTTTTTCACGTGATTAACAAGAATACAAAGAGTCTCAAATAAATACATAAATGAAAAACGTGAGAAACAGAGAGACCGAGGGTCCTACATGTCTACCGGAAATTAACTCGGATAATGATCACAAGCCTCTTTGATGATTTCGTTAGGAAGATCCGTTTCCCAGTCTCATCTCTCTTCGACGTTTCAATTGTAAAAACTTGAACGAATGACTCTTTAACAACGACTTTGTTCTTTTCTATACGGAAGAGTTTGGAGACGGGATTTTGTTTTAGGTTAAACCTCCATGTCCTAGATGTTCTAACGAGTGGAAGTTTTTTCTCCTTTATTCTCCTTTATTCCAACATGGGTTCACACCCATGTTTGATTTCGTCTTCTGTGTCGGTTCGAAAATAGACCTTTACTTTAAATCTGTAAATCTTTACCTTAAATCTTTTAAAATGACCTCATTCATGTCCACACTCTCAGCATGGCATTTCTTCCGACTCACAGCTTCTTGACTACGAAAACTTGACACCACAACCTCTTCTGAGAAGTCTTAGGAACCTGACGTTCCTCTAGTTTGGTCAGTTAAGATTTCCTTTAGTCAGGACGTATAAGTAACCTTTCTGACTACGACTTCGAGGTTATGAAACCGGTTAACTACGCTTCTCCGCTGAGTAACCTTTTCTGGAACTACAACCCTTTCTAACTTCCGTCCTCCTCTTCCCTTGCTGTCTCCTACTTTACCAACGTACCGTAGTGACTGAGCTACCTGTACTCAAACTTGTCCAAGGTCCTCTACCACTTCCTGTTCCTTCGGACCACGTGACGTGACGTCAGGTATCCCAGTTTT
The DNA here is from genome assembly GCA_006410555.1 of Capra ibex. NCBI lineage: Eukaryota > Metazoa > Chordata > Mammalia > Artiodactyla > Bovidae > Capra > Capra ibex. The sequence goes on from SJYO01004576.1 coordinate 34,950,959, forward strand.
TCTCAGCCTCTACTGAGTCACCGACTTGTTGTCGTTTCGTGACTTTCACGACAAAGAACCGTATAATTAGATTTATAGGGTATTATTGTATTAGATCTACCGTATATATATATATATATATATATATATATATATAGAGGTTTTCAAATATCTCGAAGTTCTTTTTTACTGTTTGTCTTAAATTTTTGAGTCGGACATCTTTTTTTGTTGTTTTAATGAGACTTTTGAACTTAAATTGTAGAGACTTATTTTTATGTGAGACATTCTACCTTTTTCACTTTCCCCATCTATTCTTTTATACGGAAATAATATATCTCTAATTTTAAACGTATTTTATATACGATACACACCAAAGTCTTACACAATAGATAATACATACTCACACACGTATATATAACGAGTTAAAGAGAACTACACACACGACGGAATTCTTTATCATAAATTTACTTTTTACAAAGTCTCTGTTAGTTCAAGTAACTTTTAATGAATCTATCCCAAAGGTTATTAGTAGAAATTATTATTAACTTTGTCTGAGTTTTCTTTGATAACGTGACATGATATAAGTCTCTTTATTTTAGTCAGGAACCTTCGCCTTTGAGTTGTGAAACCGGCGGACTACGTTTCTCGGTGGAGTAACCTTTTCTGGCACGACGACCCTTTCTGACTTCCACTCTCCTCTTCTCCTACTCTGTCCTACTCTACCAACCTACCGTAGTGACTACACTTTCTGTACTCAAACTCATCCGAGACCCTCGACCACTACCTGTCCCTTCGGACCTCACGACGTCAGGTACCCCAATGTCTCAGTCTGTACTGACTCACTGATTGACTTGACTACAAGTCTCTTTATATTACAATTGTTCTCCTTCTACTGGACTAGATTTGAAGTTTTATCGTTTGACCTTTTTTTCTTTCAGACGTTTGTAAAGGTCTTATTATGATACCCCTGGTATACATAGGGCGTTTATCTGGTCACGTCAGGTACCCGTTCCTATAACGAAATTGTCACGGGACCCACTACCAGACATTACTACACCTTTGTACTTGTTAATTCTAAAAAATTAAGAAGAACGGCTTCTCAATTCAAATACATCGGTTAAGAAGAATTCCATAGATTGCTCCCCTTTGTAGTAAGATTCTTTGTATTTACAAAGTCGAGAAACCCATAAAAATAAAAGGAATATTACGATAATAATCATAACATTAAACATACAGTAAGAGAAAATTCAAATAATCATATTTGGTAACAGTGAGATGAAAGACTGGAGATTTGTATGAACTATTTCTACTTCAAAGGTCCGAATTTACAGTCTAGAATCTTTCAAAATCAGAGTTTGTGATTTTGTACCGATATGGAAATTAGTCTCTTCCGTTACCGTGGGGTGAGGTCATGAGAACGGACCTCTTAGGGTACCTGTCTCCTCGGATCACCCGACTTCAGGTACCCCAGCGATTCTCAGCCTGTGTTGACTCGCTGAAGTGAAAATGAAAGGTGAAAGTACGTGACCTCTTCCTTTACCGGTGGGTGAGGTCACAAGAACGGGCCTCTTAGGGTCCCTGCCCCCTCGGACCACCCGACAGCAGATACCCCAGTGTATCTTATCCTGTGATGACTTCACTAAACCGCCGTCATCGTCGTCATATGGAAATTACTACTGTATAGATAGAGTAGTGACTGAAAGATACCTAATTACCTAATAGATTGTTCGGATTGTTATGTGGACCTTTACTAGGAGTTAAAAGTAAAGTCCCAAGTAAACTTAATCATCCGGGAAGTTTCTTTTTTATATCAGCAATTATGAAACTTTTTATTTTACCCCTGAAAGGTCAACCAGGTCACCAATTCCTAGGTGGAAAGTTACGTCCATTTTACTCAAAATACGGACCAATCTTTAGATTCTAGGGTGTATGGTACCCCGTTGATTTGGGCACACGACGTCGATGACTCGGACGTACGAGATCTCAGTCACGACACGTTGGTCTTACTCAGGTACTCGGTGTCACTTCTCACGAGTACGGTGTCACTTCTGGGTTATGTCGGTTTTATTATTGTTATTTTATTTTACGTTAAATTGTTTCAATTCAGAAGTTTCTTCACTTTCACAATCAACGAGTTAGTACTGGTTGAGAAATTTTGAGGTACCCGGGTCCGAGGAGACAGGTACCTTAAAAGGTCCGTTCTTAAGACCTCACTCAACGGTAAGGGAAACGGTCCCCTAGAAAGGTTGGGTCCCTAACTTGAGCACAGAGGACGTAACGTCCGTCCAAGAAGTGGTAGACTCGGTGGTTCCCTCAGAAGTTCCACAAGTCATTTATACTCGTCTATATTCCTTTCGTATGTATTTAACACGTGTCCTCGTGTTTTATGAGTAAATTTATATATATATATATATATTTGTATATTTTTCTTTGTTAATAAATATATATTAATCTTCATTCTTATCTTTATTTACATTTTTTATAAAATCACTTGTGACCACTATACAGTCTATCACATAATTTGATGTACTTTCACTCAAAGTCTCTCAATAAGAATTATTCCTTTATCGGAATCCTTCATAATTATATACTGAAAAACTCTAACATTTGTCGTAGAGAAGTCTGTCAACGAGACCAACACGTCATATATTCCTAAAGTAAGTGGAGTATCTATATACGATTCAATGTATTATCAAGTTCCCGTCCTACCTTCTAAAAACCGAAGATCCGACTTTCGGACTCGTCAGTCCCTCTTGGGAAAGGAATGTTTGTTGTTGTTGTTGTTTTCTTTTGGAATACAACTGAAAGTACCAGACGTGTGTGAATCCATTAGAGAAAGATTGAGAGAGTGTGTGTGTGTGTGTGAGTGTGTGAGTAACCGTATATATAAGAAAATTTCGAGGAGATTGTGAGAGAAACTAAGTTTCAATCAATATTACAATACTATATACCAACAAAAATTTCTTTATTAAAAGGATAGACTAGTACCATCATAATAGATCAGTTATACCTGTTAGACTTTTATGTTTCTTTCATTATTTTTCACTTTTATTTTGAATGGGGAATATATGGTAAAAGGAAGGAAGGAAGGGAAGAAAGGGAGAGAAAGTATTAAGTGATTAAATAAGTTTTAGTTTTGTTTTATTTTTTGTGTTTGAGGTACCTGTTGAACCAAAAAATGGAGTGACACTTATTATACCATCTTATTCCTTTTACCAGAATTTTAGAAAATAGGGTGTATTATGTATTAAATTGTCTATCGGGACGGAGGAGACGAAGGTCACCGTAGAGGACACGTCCGAGGGGTGTAAGCTAGACCCTAGTGTCGTGAACAAGGGTAAAGTTATTTTGACCGTCCTGACTATTACTTAATTTGACATACGATTTTATCATTAGGATTATGAAAGTATAACCCGATCTCACCGATGATTTTGATATTTAGTTAGTACAAAAGGTTATAAGATGACCGATCGATTTAAGACTGAAAATTTTAAATTAAATTATGATAGTTAGAGTTAATATATAAATAAGAAAGAATTTAGACGTCAATAATTTGTTTACCTTAGAAGTAATGTTTATCCAGTAGACGTTTAAAATAATAACTTAGGTTTTTGAATGGGATTGTTAAATTCTTTATAACTTTCTGAGTTGTAAAACGGGTTAAAGAATTCATTTTTTTAAACTTTTGTTGATAATCCGCCATTTGAAAAGAATCTTCGACTAAGTGTGTACACCTATTATGATCTTATAAGGTAAATTACTATTTTATAAAGAGTTTATTTGTGATAAAAAAATAAAAATTGTCATAAAAAGGAAGGTTGAAGGTATACGGATTCATTCCTTTATGTGTCTTATTTGTGTCCTTTGGAAAGTAAACTTTCAGGTCCTCTTAAGATAAGAAATTGTATTCTTTTTATATTTGACGAAATGATAATATCGGAATCTCATAAATTTTAAGAAGGTGGAAGTATAAAGAGATAGAATCTAGGATTGATACATATCTTCATTCCACAGTTGATAGTCTGTCCGATGAGGTTGGTCATTTAGGTTGGTCATTTGGAGAATTTGAAAAAAAGTGTGTAAAGACAGTACTAATCCTAATAGTGATGTAAGAGGAAATCAGATTGGGTGTGGACGTAAGAGTTCGTAAACCTATCCTTTTTAACCGAGTCCTTTGGGTGTAGTGTATAAAGTCAACACAATAAAACACACAATCGGTACGAAAGAAATGAGGGTTAAAGTAAGGACGTTTTATACCAGAGTTTGAAATTACCCCTAAAATTTTTTGTCATCGACACTTTTGGTAAAAGTACTTGTTATTTTATTTTCACTACAGTCTCAGGGAATGACTCCCTCTGCTCTCTCTTCATCCACTGGATGTCCCTACACAATAATGAACATCTCCCCGTAGTCTCCTACGTTCGTATCTTCCTTACAACTTTTCGTGTATTTCAACTCTTTGGAGATATTTTTTAAATATGTTTTAAAAACAAAGAAACGGTGTCAAGACTAGGAAAGTCAGAAGGATCCACAACTCGTTGAATGGAGGTCCTCCTTTCTTGATTTTTCCGCAAGATTGACACCGACCTTCCAAAAGGTACTCACGTCACTCCCCTGTCGGAATGACACTTTCGATTGAACCGTCCATTTCGATATGAGAAGAAGTCTTTCAATGAAGTACCAGTCACCACTGGACTGCTAGAATAAAACCTCCGATAGTTATGTTCGTGTAAATCTCTCTGGTTCTCGACTTTACTTGAATAATTTCTTCGATTAAATATCGTAACGTCCAATTTGGTCCCTACTAAAGGAGGCTATTGGATTTAATGTAACGATTTTTCATGTCCCAAACACTTTCAGATTATACTCGGTACTGTCAGGAAGGTAGAGTCCCATTTGTGATACTTATTTTTATCTTACGGAATACCGTACTTCTTTATAATTGTGTGACTAAACGGTAGATAAGAACTCCGTATTTAATTTTACATAATAATATAAAATTTCACTACGTAAAAAATCAAGGTAACTAAAAATAAAAACGAAATTTCATCGTTAATGTAATAAATAAAGAATGATGTGAAAACTGAAACAACAATTTGACCTCTGAGTGTTAGGAGTATTTACCGTTACTGTCCCTGTAATTTAAGTCTACATGAACCTCATTTGTGACACGATTAATCGACTTGAAAGGTTCCCTAATCCGACAACTGAAATACTTTTATCAACTATAACACTTAATAAGACGTTTAGGGATTGCTCCGTACTAAAAGATTGATACCTCCTGTCTCTTACGAAATTATACATATGTTAAACTTGTGACTTACCCCCTATTTCAGTAAGTAGGTAGTAGTCTAATAAATTAAATCGGTTCGTTTCTAGTGTGTGTTTTTTTTTTGTATGTTTTAAGTGTTAGAAACTACAGAGATCCTCGTTTATCCATTGTACTGTTGTTGTTTACTGATCATTTTCATTATTCGTCTTATTATTATTATCTTGTTTTATCATAAGAAGTTATCGTTCGAAGATCCTACCCTTTTAAATAGGTAAAAAGAAGACAATCTATCTCTCTAGGTGTAAGGGTAATTCATCATAAGTTTCTGTCTACGGTAGTTATAACTTTATAGATTCTATCCATGGAAACCCAGTAACGTCTATAATGTACAATTTACCAAGGTATCTCGAACTACCGATTACATAGAAATAGTTTACTGACTCAATAATAATTCCTTACTGAGTTTCAGATTACGGTTCAGAAAATGTCAAAAGTGAGAAAGGTTTATTTTATCACTCCCGTAATTCGGGGGGTTAAATTCACGTTTTTAGTGAATACTGTAGGTGGAAACTAGGGAAGGTTATAGAGAAGAGTATCCCTTAAAAATATAAAAAGTATAAGGATTAAAATAGGTTCCGATGACAAACACAAATAGATTACCAATCGTTTTTCTTAAAGTACAACAAATATTGTCAATCCATAATAAAATCACTCTTGTACATTCACAAGTTTGTCTCCGACTTGTGACCTAAAAGATGGTATAACGTTAGGAATAATTCTTTGTTTCACGTAGTCTACAGTGAAAACATTCTAAAATTAATTTCATTTAATAACGTTCCTCACCGGTTGAAAATTTTTACTTGATGTTTAATCGTAGTAAGTAAAGATACTACACGACGTAAAAGGTATCTTTAGGACCGATTGCGATTTCCAGTCTCATTTTTGTGTGAATGGCAGTAGTATAACCGGGTTCGTCTGACACTTCTCTGTTGGTTCCTATTAGGGACTTCGCTTGGTAAAGGTCTCTCTTTTTACAACCTTGTAGAAGACAGCTTAAGGTGAGTTCCAACTAGACTTTATCTTTCTCCCTTTTTCTTTATAAACTGTTCAAGTAATTAGACAATATCCATTTGTGTGGACAATGTCGTGTCTTTTCGGAATTACTGAATCAATTAATGGACACGGTGTGATAGATAATAGTTTCATCGTATTAACAAATTACATGGTCTTGAGTAGGTGTACTCAAACGTCTACTCGTTAGAGATTCTTTTCTGTAGGTAAGACAATGAATGAAACCTTCGTTCATTCAACTCTACAATTGTATGACTACTATAATCTTGTGGAAATTTTAACCCTGGGTCACTCACTTAGTTTACGGTCAGTCAATTTCAGTGTCTTAAATAGAAGTCATAGTCAAGTCAAGTCAAGTAAGCGAGTCAGCACAGGCTGACAAACGTTGGGGTACTTAGCGTCGTGTGGTCCAGAGGGACAGGTAGTGGTTGAGGGCCTCAAGTGAGTCTGAACGCAGGTAGCTCAGTCACTACGGTAGGTCGGTAGAGTAGGAGACAACAGGGGAAGAGGAAGACGGGGGTCAGGGAGGGTCGTAGTTTCAGAAAAGGTTACTCAGTTGGGTAGTGTACTCCACCGGTTTCATGACGTCAAAGTCGAAATCGTAGTAAGGAAGGTTTCTTTAGGGTCCCGACTAGAGGAAGTCTTACGTGACCAACCTAGAGGAACGTCAGGTTCCCTGAGAGTTCTCAGAAGAGGTTGTGGTGTCAAGTTTTCGTAGTTAAGAGACCACGAGTCGAAAGAAGTGTCAGGTTGAAAGTGTAGGTATGTACTGGTGACCTTTTTGGTATCGGAACTGATATACTTTGAAACAACCGTTTCATTATAGAGACGAAAAGTTATACGATAGATCCAACCAGTATTGAAAAAAAGGTTCCGCATTCGTAGAAAATTAAAGTACCGACGTCAGTGGTAGACGTCACTAAAACCTCGGGGGGTTTTATTTCAGACTGTGACAAAGGTGACATAGGGGTAGATACAGGGTACTTCACTACCCTGGTCTACGGTACTAGAAGCAAAAGACTTACAACTCGAAATTCGGTTGAAAAAGTGAGAGATGAAAGTGAAAGTAGTTCTCCGAAACATCAAGGAGAAGTGAAAGACGGTATTCCCACCATAGTAGACGTATAGACTCCAATAACTATAAAGAGGGTCGTTAGAACTAAAGTCGAACACGAAGAAGGTCGGGTCGCAAAGAGTACTACATGAGACGTATCTTCAATTTATTCGTCCCACTGTTATATGTCGGAACTGTATGAGGAAAAGGATAAACCTTGGTCAGATAACAAGGCACAGGTCAAGATTGACAACGAAGGACTGGACGTATATCCAAAGAGTTCTCTGTCCAGTCCACTAGACCATAAGGGTATAGAAAGTCTTAAAAGGTGTCAAATAACACTAGGTGTGTCAGTTTTCGAAACCGTATCAGTTATTTCGTCTTTATCTACAAAAAGTCCTTAAGAGAACGAAAAAGCTACTAGGTCGTCTACAACCGTTAAACTAGACACCAAGGAGACGGAAAAGATTTTGGTCAAACTTGTAGACCTTCAAGTACCAAGTGCATAACGACTCTAGACTGAACCTCTTAAAACTCGTTATGAAATGATCGTACACTCTACTCACGTCAACACCTCATCAAACTCGTAAGAAACCGTAACGGAAAGAAACCCTAACCTTACTTTTGACTGGAAAAGGTCAGGACACCGGTGACGACTCCATATAAATTCCATATCTTGTCAAGTTGATGAGTATATTCGAAAACGTTGATAAATTCTACAATTCGACAGCCACAGGATGTATTTTAAAGTTATCGGTAAACAGAATACCTTAATTCATCTTTTTGGGTTGTAGTTTTGTCTTTAAGTAAAAATCATCTCACTGTTCTCTCACTGAATTGATACAGTATTTCTGATTCTTATTCGGTAGTCAAATATGGTGTAAACAGAAACCTTCGTAAACGTAATTAAAGTAAATTTAGGAAACAAAAAGAAACGTTAGACGGTCATTTATTTATTTAACTTACTCCACAATCACCGGACACTCGTCTACCCGGTCAAAAGATAGAGGTAGTCTTTTCTTTTTTACTTAATCGGATTTCCCCGTTCTCTCCGGTACTTCCGATACTATTTAACTTTTCACGTCCCACAAAGACCTCTTTGGACCCTAACATTTGGTCGTAATGACTCAGAAGACTAAAAGGTCTTGTACTATTTAAAGACAAAAGGTACCATTTAAAGTTTAAAGGTGCACTCCGACGACTCACAAATCTACCAACGGGTTTTAAAACATTACTGATTTTCGCAGACCGTCCAGTATGACAGAAGATTCCAGGAAGTCAAATGTTGAGGACTGTCCCTAAGAGAGATGATTTAATGAGTACCCATTCCAGGAAGTCTTACGTGTTTCCTTTATTAAACTTCAAATGAAAACGTATATAAAACGATTTAAACATAAAGACCAAATAAAAACACGTAAAACATTCCAAATAAACGTGTTATCGGACGTCTTATACATTAAATACATTTCAATATAATTTTAATGTTCGAGTTTGTTAAAAATAAGTACCTTACTTTCACTTTCACTTCAATGAATCAGTACAGACGGAGAAACATTGGGGTATCTGACATCGGACGGTCCGAGGACGGAGGTACCCTAAGAGGTCCGTGCTCATGACCTCACCCAACGTTAAAGGAAGGGGTCCCCTAGAAGGGTTGAGTCCCTGGTTTGGGCCCAGAGGGTGTAACACCTGACTACGAAATGGTAGACTCGGTGGTCCCTCCGGGTATTAGTACCTTAGGCACCAGGTATTTAAATTTCAGTGTCTTGATCTGGAAGATTTTACCTTAGATAAGAAGAACACAAAGAAATAGAATTATTTTTCTCACAAGAAAAATATATTGGGAGTGTATAAAAGGGGGAGATTGACCATTTCTTGAGTCGAAGATGAAAATATTGAAGATCCGTTTCTATCTCGGGTAGTAATTTATAGTTCGTTGATATTACTATGTACAAATAACGTCCTTTTCTTTTTTTATTTTAACTGTTTACGATCAGTAAAATTCTCGTCAAATAATCTCACCCCGAAGAAAAATTTAAGTTCAAGAAGTTGAAGGGTCAATACTACCTCGTTTACTTTATCGTAGAGACAGAGTGAATGGAGTAATAATTGTACCTCTATGTTATCACGGATGGAGTTTAAATAAACCTCCTAATCCATTTACTGATATTTATGTACGAATCTTCTTATGGAGTCTCACTCGTGAGGTGTTTCGAATTGTACTCACAAAAACTAAGTCGTAGATACTTCAGAAGTTTCACCAATTTGTATGTAAAAGAGTTGAGTGGAACTCACTTTGGAGATTCCATCCATAATAACAGAGATGAGACACCTCCTTTCCTATAGGAGTGTCCGAGTTCCAATTTTTGAGTACTCACTGACTTCACCACACTTCAAACATGCGAACTTTAAAGACGAGTAAGGTAATGTTATTTCCTGTTTTTTTAAAGTTCTCTCGTGTACGAAGATCAAAGTTTGAGGTACCTCCGGGTCTTATCGAACGACGTAAAAAAAGACATATGATTCCTCTTTATAACGTACGAAGAAGGGTTTGGACTTCATATATATTCTAAACACGTTTATTACCGAAGTTAAGGAGAAAGAAAAAGATTTCTTTACAACGTTGTAATTCTTTGTCTTTTATCATAAATTTAAAATTTTTATTTCCCTTTTGTGAATTTAATATAATCTTTTTTTTGAAAAATTTTTTTTCGTCATAGGTAAAAGAAATGATCAATATGTGAGAGATCTTAAACGTCCGTTTCAAGAATGTCCACGGAAGTTTGTTGTGAGATTGTACCATAACATGAAAATAATATTTAAGGTATAACTTGTGACGGAACAAGGAACTCACCTTTTAAAGGGAGTCTAGAGGAACCAGTCATTATGATACGAGATATTTGGATCTGGTACGAACTAAGATTTTTCTTTACATCGACTGGATATTTATTACAGTAACATGAACAAAAAAACCTCTACTAACTGATGGTATAAGTTGTGACAATATCAATTATTTCTGTACCAAAACGTTATCACTAAACTTTTGTGTCAACTAGGAACTTGTTAAGTCCCCAATCCTCATGGTTAATAGGGGGAAGAAGGTTGGTTTTTAGGTTTATAGAGACGTAGTTTACTGAATAGGTTTTCGTCCTTCGATTTTGTCAAACCTATCTTAGTTCTGAGCTCCAACGAGAGTCAGGTACATAACACTAAGGACCCGAAGGGTCGACCACGACCACCATTTCTTGGACGAACGGTTGCGTCCTCTGTATCTTCTGGACCCAAGTTAGGGACCTAACCCTTCTATGGGAACTCCTCCCGTACCGTTTCATGAGATCATAAGAACGGATCTCTTAGGGTATCTGTCTTCTCGGACCACCCGATCTCAGGTGTCCTAGTGTCAGTCTGTGCTCACTTCGTTGAATCGTGTGTATGTGTCACACTAAGGGATTAGTTTGTGTTTAAAAAGGGGTGTGAATTTCTAAACATTTTATTCTAATATCTACGATTAAGATGACTTTTTTTTTTTTTGTTTTGTGTGTGTGTATTTTCACTTGAATACGACATGTTTGGGTACAACAAGTTCCCAATAGACATCATAAGATGACAGTTATTATAACCCCCCTTTTCGTACAAAAGGTTAATACAACGTTAGAATGCGTATTTACCAAAGTCAAAGTACTATAAATGATATATAAAAGACATCAGAAACCTTATAAAATGATAATAATGATTTCTATGTTATATAACTAAAACAAAGTTAGTAAACATACTATTTCGATGGTCTATGTTAAGTATAAATAAAGGGACCGTAACTTATAAGAGTCTTTAAGTCAATAAGTTGTTCGTAAATACCTCCCAGACACTCCATGGCGAGTGAGAATATCTGTCTACCTTGAATAGTCAAAATTTTTTACGTATAGGGACGAAGATACTCAGAATGCAAGTCTTTTACCTCATTCCAATATACTTTGTTTATTAACGTAAGGTAATTGTGTGGACGTCTTTTGAACTGTTCCTTTTGCATTGATAAAGTTATTAGGAACTACTTTCGTGGGAACTACCATAGATCATGGAACTCCCGTCTAACGACAAGTAGAGAACCTCCCTCCGATGTATTTTCCGGAAAGTGAAATTTCATATTTACGTTTCGGACAGCCATGTGTCACGAGATTACAAATGGACGACTAGGGACGGAAGACCTCAGACCCAACCAACACCACTGTGTGCCGATTACGTCGGTTCCAATTGTCGTCAAAAGGGAGACCATGTAAAAACTTTTACGATTGAGGAAAAAAATTCCGAGACGGGACTGACGATGTACTTTTTGGTGATTAAAGAAACTACATAGTTTCACACCTATGGTTATGGTACTACTCTTTAGGGTATAGTCGTAAAACAGTCCTTCGTTCGACCTTAGAGGGACCCTCGACTCTCTCCTTGTACTCGTAAAACGGGAAGTTGTCAGACAAGGCAGTCTGAGACCATGAAACGATAGTGACTGTAGATCTATCTCAATATTATTGTTTTGAACAGTGAAAATATGACGAATATCCTTTAAATATGATAATGAAGGATCTTATACGTTTATGAGAAAGTTTCGTCGGAATTGATACTTTAAATTTTATGTTCGGAAAGTTTCAGTGGTGTAGAGTGGTGTTGTATATACTTAAAGGAATTGATTAACCACCTTTTAGACAGAAGATGAAATGACAATACTCTTATTTGTTCTTCCAAAAGTAGCGATCTCTTTTGTCAATAGCGAGTATTCGTACTGGACTACTTAGTTGGAAATAGAAAAAAGAAACATTATACGTAAAAGTTTTTTATTTTAAAGTCTCGGAAATACTAGATAAGAGAAAAAGATAAATAGAGAAGGATATTAACATTGTATAAAATAATTTATATACAACTATACAAATACAAATCCTGATGGGACCACCGAGTCTGTCATTTCTTAGACGGACGTTACGTTCTCTGGACCCAAATTAGAGACTCAACCCTTCTAGGGGACTCTTTCCCTTACAGATTGATGAGAACGTAAAAACGGACCTCTTAGGTTTCCTGTCTCCTCCGACCACGTGATATATCAGGTACCCCATAGTTTCTCAGTCTGTGTCGACTCGTTGATTCGTACGTGTATCCCTACAGTGTAAATATTTTATATGATAGGAATATTTTCATATATACGTTTTGTCTTTTACATAAAATAAAAAACTTCTTATTTTGTATAACTTCATAAATATAAGTATAATGTGGAAACAAGTATTTTTGATACGTTTATTTATAAATAAAATAAATTGAAATATGATATAAATACACATGATATATATCTATTTATAACTAGGATATATATATAGAACAATAAGTAATCGAATTAAGACAACGTTCCTGTCTTTACCGGTCTAACGGGGACTGTCGTTCCAATGGACACAAAAGTAGTCCGTGACACTCTCAATTGTATGTGACACTCCGAGACCCTCCGGATCCGTGGAGAGGTTGGACCGGGTTTGATTGGTCTGAATGAATTAGAAACTACCTCGAATGTCAGACTACACGGTATCACAGACTTAAATGGAAATAACGACAAGTGAAATTTTACATATAAACAAATACAAGTGAGAGAGACACACGTAAGTATCATATATTTATATATACACGTAGATAGATATATATACACCTAAGTATTATGTACACACACACGTGCGCACTCGTACACGTGTATACGATAGTGAAGTCAGACTGAGAAACACTGAGGTACCTGACATCGGGTAGTCCGAGGAGACAGACACCCTAAAAGGTACGTTTTTATGACCTCACCCAACGGTAAAGGATGAGGTCCCCTAGAAGGACTGGGTCCCTAGTATAGACGTAGAGGAAACAGAGGACGTAACGTAACCCCAAGAAAAAAGATAATATATATATATATATATATATATTTATATATATATATTATATACATTTGCGATAGAAGGACAAAAGTGAAAATTTACATATAAACACACACGAGAAAGACACACGTAAGTATTATATCTATATACACGTAACTAAAGTATATATATATATATAAGGAAGGGATGGAGGGAAGGAGGGGAGGAGTGGGGTAGACTGTGTTAAGTTATACGTATGTATGTGAGAGTTAGATTACCTTAGTTTCAACTATTTTTTATCAAATTTTTCACTCCTCTGTATTAGATATTCTTGAATAAAGTGATTGTCACATTGACAAGTGTCCTGTGCACAACGTAATCTCAAAATTGTAAAATGTATATTGAGTTGTAAACATTTATAATTTACTCTTATCAAAGTGAGTTTTATGTAAAGGATCTTGGTATACTATGTTCGTTCTTTTTAGATTCAAATCTATTAGAAGAAGATGTTTGAAACTACCTAGAATTGTTATTTCTCCCGAAGAGGGTATCGAGTCGACCATGTCTTACCCGGACTTCACGTCCTCTGGACTCAACAAGAACCCAACCCTTTTACTGTACCTCATTCCTGGATTTAGTTTAGGGAATATTAATGTGTCACCTTCACTATCTAGATCTTTTAGCCAGACTATCTGTCTCACGGACTTCCTGATACCTGTTTATAAATGTTGTAACATATCCTCCACCACTAGATTTAGAAGGGGGTTTTTTTCTTTAAGCTTTTCCGTTTTACCAACAGACTCCTCCGGAATGTTTATCGTCTCTTTTTTTCTTTTTACTTTCCGTATCCTTCTTTCCTTTTTATGTGGGTAGACTTACGTTCTAAGGTTTCTGGAGGTTCCTCTCCATTCTTTCCGAAGGAGTCACTAGTCACGTTTCTTTATCTCCTTCTATTATCTTACCCTTTCTGAGTTCTAGAGAAGTTCTTTTAATCTCTATGGTCTCTTATAAAGTATGTTTATACCCGTGTTATTTCCTGTCTTTACATACCTGGATTGTCTACGTCTTCTATAATTATTCTCGACCGTTCTTATGTGTCTTCTCTATATGTTTATTCGAGAAGTACTGGGTCTATTTGTGTTACCACACTAGTGAGTGGATCTCGGTCTGTAAAATCTCATACTTCAGTTCACCCGGAATCCTTCGTAGGGATATTTTTTTCGATCACCTCCACTACCTTAAAGTCGACTCGATAAAATTTAGGATTTTCTACTACGACACTTTCACGACGTGAGTTATACGGTCGTTTAAACCTTTTGAGTCGTTACCAGTGTCCTGACCTTTTCCAGTCAAAAGTAAGGTTAGGGGTTTTTCCGCTGTGGTTTCTTATAAGTTTGGTGGTGTGTTAACGTGAGTAAAGTGTACGAATCGTTTCATTACGAGTGTTAAGAGGTTCACTCCGAAGTTGTCATACACTTGGGACTTGAAGGTCTACAAGTGTGACCTAAATCTTTTCCGTCTCTTTGGTCTCTAATTTAACGGTCGTAGGTAACATAGTATCTTTTTTGTTCTTTAAGGTCTTTTGTTGTATATGAAGACGAAGTAACTGATGTGATTTCGGAAACTACACACTTAGTTTTGTTTTACACCTTTTAAGACTTTCTCTACCCTTAAGGTTTGGTGGACTGGACGGAGGACTCTTTAGACCAACGACCAGTTCTTCATTGTCAATCTTGGCCTGTACCTTGTTACCTGACCAAGGTTTAACCCTTTTCTCATTCAGTTACAATATATAATAGTGGAACTAATAAATTGTATATACGTCTCATGTAGTACACTTCACGTGAACATATACTGGGGGGTCGAGTGGAGTAACTCGCGTCTACTTCAGACACTGAAACGAAAATCGAGTATCTTATAACGTTTCTATTACATTTTGATAGAGGAACAAAGTCAATTCAATATATTATGAGTGTTAATTATGTCACCTCTCTCTTAAAAGGTCGACTCTAAATTCTTCGTTGATAATTGTAACAGTCGACGGATACTTCTCCTTGTATGCGGTCCCTAGAACATGGACTCCCACCGGAGGTATGTCGTCTGAAGTCAATATGTTGGTTTTCCTTTTCTTAAGACGGTTATTTGATTTACTCAGATCCTAGGAAAGGATTAGTCAGGATAACTACTTTTACGTCAACCGTCCGTTAACTGACTTCGGAACATTCTGTGACTCGTCTCCTGGGTCGATTGACCATTGAAGGGACGGGGTCCCTTTGACACTCTATTAGTAACACCTAACAGAATCCGGTAGTTCAAACACCATTAAACATACATTGTCATCTTTCAATTACGTATCCTCCTAGACTCCATTTGTACTATACACATTTTGTAACTAGTCAAATCAAAACAAGACTTAAAATCTATTCTCGACGAATACCCTAACTCCTACCTTAACATGTATAATTTGTTTTGACTTCCCCCTTTGTGTGTAAGTTGTTTCTTCTCTCAACAGAACGTGTTTGATTACCGATATCAAAGTCACTTTACTTCACATACCCCTCGTGTTAAAAGTCACAACACCACGTTGTGAACTTGTAAAGATATTCTCAACGGACGGAAAATAAGTACCTTCCGAAGACATGTTTGTAAAAGGACCTCAACGTATGATATAATCACGTATATGTTTTTGATTTGTATCTGATGAAACATAACAGAAACGTCCTTAAAAGTTTATTTCATGAATTGTTTGACTTGATTTTTATACAGTAGAAAATATTAAATTTTTTTATCTTATAGAACAATTCCTGATTTAGACATTCAAATTACAATTACTTTTACAACCATTTCTATTAATAAAAAAAAAATCAAAAAAATAAAAAATTAAAATTTTAGAAATTAAGAATGTACACAAGGGTTTGTACTTGGGGGGAGGGTGGAGGGAGGGGTATTGTAGAGACACCCAGTAGGGGTACGTGGTCGGGGTTCGTACGACATAGGACGCAGCCTGTATCTGACCGCTAAGTTAAGAATGTACTATCATNCGACATGATCAAACGTAAGGGTGGTTGTCACATCCTCCCAAGGGAAAAGAGGTGTGGGAGAGGTCGTAAATAACGAACGTCTAAAAACCTAGCGTCGGTAAGACTGACCACACTTCACCATGGAGTAACACCAAAACTAAACGTAAAGAGACTATTACTCACTACAACTCGTAGAAAAGTACACAAACAATCGATAGGCATGCAGAAGAAACCTCTTTACAGATAAATCAAGAAACCGGGTAAAAAACTAACCCAGTAAATAAAGAGACCTTAACTCGACGTATTCAACGAACATATAAAAACTCTAATCAACAAACAGTCAACGAAGTAAACGATAATAAAAGAGGGTAAGGCTTCCGACAGAAAAGTGGAACGAATATAAAAGGAAACAACACGTCTTCGAAAATTAAAATTAATCTAGGGTAAACAAATAAAAGCGAAAATAAAGGTCTTAAGACCCTCCACCTAGTAATAAAACTCATACAATCCATAATGACGATAATTTTATAATATGATTAGATCCATTTATATCCATTTGTTTATTATCTGACAAGACAAATTAAAATGAAACACGAAAAGAATAAACAGGATTTTTTCATATTCGTTTTAAACATCAAACCCCATAAAAGTCTTTATAGTAGAGTTTATATTATTCAGTCAATTAACAAATTTATCTTCTTTATGTCGAATTCTTTCATAAAAATTTATAGAGACAAAACTATATTAATAAAATTCGAAAATGATAAATACAATATTTAAATATACTAATTTCTTCACGAACTACAAGAGTTGACCGTATTCATGGTTCTACTTACTAAACTGAATCTTTTAATTGACTTATATGTTCTCAGTACATTCGGGAAATAAATACGATGTCTAAGTAGTTCCAGTTATACTGGAAAGGATTTCTCTGTTATAAAGTCACATTTCTTTAGACTTAAAGTTTAACTTAAAATAAACTAGGATGTCTTGTAGACCGTTTATCGTTAAAGAGATCTCTGATCTTTTCATCAGTACAATGTTAAAATATAGTTTTATATCACTTTAAGATAAGTCGGCTTTACTAACTTTTTCTATGTTCTAAATTTTATCAAACGTGTAAACCTACGAACCTTTAGTGTCTAAACTTAACTCTAATAATTCAAAACTTATAAATTGATAAAACAACTTTTTTTCGTATTTTAACAATACCCATACTTTTCTGAAACGTTTCTCCTTTATGATAACATAAAGGTTAGTTAGTTATGTAACGTTTTAGATTACGAGTAAGTCCGTGACATCGTAATAATCAAAAAAATTACTACCGGTAAATTATTACTGATCCAACCTCTTATTTCATATATATTCTGTTTTGTATTTCTTATCATACATCGTCTCTTCTCCTCATTTCTGCCAACAAGTTGTCCTCATACCCACCTTTACAGTCTCGATTTAACAGTTTATGAGAAAGTACTTATATTACCTTACAAGTATCCCTCGACTTCAGACTTATTCTTGAACTACTCTTTTTCCTTCTCCTTTTTTTAGTGAGTCCATCCTCTTTATTCTAAGTTTTAATCTCCTTTTTTATTCTAATTTTAATCTCCTAATTTACATTTATAATTGATTTCTATTTTAGATGTATACCTCAAAGTCCACTATATAACTTTCAAGTCGAGTCAAGTTAAGTCAGCGAGTCAGCACAGGCTGAGAAACGCTGACGTATTTAGCGTTGTGCGGTCCGGAGGGACAAGTAGTGGCAGAGGGCCTCCAGTGAGTCTGATTACAGGCAGCTCAGGTACTACGGTAGGTCGGTAGAGTAGGAGACAACAGGGGAAGAGGATAACGGGGGTTAGGGAGGGTCGTAGTCTCAGAAAAGGTTACTCAGTTGAGAAGCGTACTCCACCGGTTTCATGGTTTAGTGTACTATGACTTTTGGATCGATTGTAAAAAACAAACAAACAAAAAATTATCATGATCACTACATGACTATACAAATTTTCCTTCCACGTACTTCTCCTATTCATCTAAGTGGACCATCTTCATACATCGTACCTAAACTCCCCCTATTACTTACTGTCTAATTCACGAAAACTTATGAAATGAAGTCAGAATAAGACAAATTTATATGGATCGTTCAACGAGTTATAAACGTCCTGTCGATTTTATTCTTGTTGCAATCGACCAAAATCTCATAAAAAATATTTTCTATCATAATATTAACATTTTAAGACAGGATAAATGGTTTCCGTTGAGTTATGTCAATAATAAGAAATACAAACTCTCCTTTTGTGTTAAATTTATTAAAATAAAATGAGTATCTCTAACATGAAATACTCATTACTTTATTCAGTTATATGGGCTACATATACTATACTCGTTTCGTAAGTTATTGGATAGTGTTACAGATAAAAATTACTCAAAAGTATCTTTTCAGAGATTTTCCTACACTTGCATTCGGTATATTGTGATAAAGAAAACTTTACCGTTTTCGTTACTTTTCACTATTTCTAAGGAAATTCTCCTTAAAAGTCTTTTATTTTTGTTTCTTGTTTCGTACGTATTTGATATCAAAAAAAGATGAATTAATCGTAAGAACAGGTTAATTTGTTATTAGTATGTCATTGTAAAAAACGGAAATCTTAATAACGACTTCAAGTTTCCAAGTTCAAAAATTAACGATGAGTATTTCCTACGTCACATTGAAAGTTTTGATACTTTTCAAAGAATAGAATGTACTAAGTCGTTCTACAAAGAGAATCTTTTCTATAGTAATTTCTCGTGACTAAAAATACATTTAATTACCGATTTTAGAAAAAAACAAAGATGAAAGGTCAAAGTCTGGACCCACTTATTTAGTCTTAGTCCGTAGAAAACACCTATTTCCCTTCATCTTTAGAATTCTAATCTTTGAATAATCTCACTACGGTTACCCGTTTCTACTTTACTCTATAATATCTACTATAACCTCGACGTTAAAATTATTACTATTCCCATCTCACTTTACTTATCGACTTCTTCTTTGTTTAAAGTAGGGAGACAGGTTTGGGTAATTAGACAGTCGTACAGTTTTCATATTAAATGATTATCAAGTATTATCACCCATGTACTTCTGATTTTCTATTAGTCTATATTGTCACCACCCTACTTTTAATCACAATTCAACATCTTTTCTCTTCAACCTCTCTCTACTACACAGATCACTCGAAATCCGACGTGTGTAATTCACATTCATCGGTGTCAAGAAATCTCTTTTCTAACGTTTACTCATTCTAAGTCGTCATGTCAAGTCAAGTCAAGTCAGCGAGACAACACAGGCTGAGACGCTGGGGTACCTGACGTCGTACTATTCGGAGGGACAGGTAGTGGTTATTTATTCGTCCTACTGTTATATGTCGGAACTACATTAGGAAAGGGCTAAACCTTAGTCAGACAACGAGGTACAGGTCAAGATTGAGAACGAAGGACTGGACGTATGTCTAAAGATTCCTCCGTCCAGTCCACTAGACCATAAAGGTAGAGAACTTCTTAAAAGGTGTCCAAAGACACTAGGTGTGTAGTTTCCGAAACTGCATCAGTCATTTCATCTTCATCTACTAAAAGACCTCGAGAGAACGAAAAAATTACTATGTTTTCTACAACCGTTAAACTAGAGACCAAGGAGACGGACAAAATTTAGGTCTAACTTATAGACCTTTAAGTTCCAAGTGTATGACAACTTCGGACAGAACCTCTTCCAACTCGTAGTAAAACGATCGTAGACTCTACTCACGTTAACACACCATCGATTTCCTAAGAAACCGTAACAGAAAGAAACCCTAACCTCACTATTGACTGAAAAAGGACAGGACACCGGTGACGATTTAAAGGGTTTAAACGACCGTATAACTCACGTCGTGAAAACATCGTAGTAGACAATCCCGAATTTTATCGAGTCGACCTTAAGATAGTGGAGGTGATCGAAACAAGCGTCACTACTAAGGATTTCGGGTGAACTGAAGTGTTAGGTTCTACATACCGAGATACACTCACTAGTGTGGTCGTACTAATAGACCCAGTACTTCTGGAAAAAATATATCAAGAAGACACATAAGAACGGTGAAGAAAAATTATAGAAGACGAAGACAATCAAGGTATGGGAAAGACAGGAAATAACACGGGTAGAATAAGTCCATACTGGATTTAGTTTAGGGAATACTAATAAGTCACCTTCACTCTTTATCTAAGTTCCCCAATCTAGACTATCTATCTCACGGACTTCTTGATACCTACCTCCAAGTACTCTAACATGTCTTCCGTCACTAGTTCTGGTGGGGGTTCTTTTTCTTTACGTTTTTCCGTTTTATCAATAGACTCCTCCGGAATGTCTATCTACACTTTTCCTCTCTTCACTTTCCGTTTCCTCTTTTCCTTTCTATTCGGATAACTTACTTCTCAATGTTTCTTATCGTTCCCCTCTATTCTGTCGGAAGGAGTCACTAGTTACGTTTCTTTATCTCCTTTTGTTATCTCACCCTTTACGATCTCTAGAGAAGTTCTTTTAATCTCTATTGTTCCCTTATAAAGGACGTTTCTACCCGTGGTGTTTCCTCTCTTTAACATACCTAAACCTCTAATAAACAATTGTAAAGGGAATCGAGTCCATACGCATACACACGTTATATATATATATGTGTGTGTTCTTGTGTGTAATATATATACAATGTAATAATATATATAGATCTATCTATATCACCTACTTATATATACATATACATACTCTTTTAACTCTTTTTATGTGTTATTATAGTCTTCTATAGAAAAAAGTCCTTAGTCTAACGGTGTCTGTTTTAACCCATTAAATACAACCTCCTTAACATTTCTTTGTTCCTGAAAGAGTTTGTAAAGACACTTATATTCACGATGTTTCAGATAACCTTTATTAAACCTTTAATAAAGAACCTTAAATAATAAACCTTTGATAGTATATTATTTTATATATACTAACTATCATTAAGATATAATTTTTAATAAGATGTCTATATAAGTGTATATAAAGGTCTATTGAAACAAACTCCATATACCTATAAATGACTTCATGGTAAATATTATGATTCTCTGACCCTTATTAAGTTTACGTGTTACTATTATCCATCTATTTATCCATTTATTTACTTTAAGATATCATACCTAGTTCTAATACGATGTATGGATAAAAAATGTTCTTAGTAGAAATATGAGGTTTAATCTTGCTAAAAGTATGTGTATAACAATCTCTCTATTTCTCAAACGAACCGAATTATTTCGGACCTACAAATATAACTTAACTGGTTCAAAATGGGAAAGAATTATCTTTCAGATTATTGTCAGTATACAAGGTGAACTGTTTTATATATATTTATACAGACAAGTATTAATAAAATATATTCGAGTACTCTATAAGATGAATTTTAGTGTTTTATTACATAAAAAAGAATGACCGTAACTAATCAATTTTGTTTTTACGAAAATATGAGGTGACCGATTTTATACATATAAGAGTCTTCTCTTCGGTAAATTATAGAGTTGTATTTCCTTTAATCAAAATAAAGAAGGAAATTAGACACGTTGTATCTTATGTATTCTTCTTTTTCATCGAAGACTTGTAAAGTTTGAAAAATTTTACTTAAACATTATTTCTACGAAGTTCAAAGTAAAAGATGTGAATTTATGAGTCCTCCATTCCTTTAATAAATCCAGTTATCGCGGACCTATAACTTTAATTTAAAAGTTTTAAACGTAAAGGAATATTTAGATTATCATACGTGGAATAGGAGTTCAGTTTATAAATAGTGTGACGTGAGGGAGTCTCTTGTCTTCAAACATACCCCGAAGGATCTACCGCGATCAACAGTTCTTTGGCGAACGGTCGCGTCCTCTGGATTCCCTGTTCTCAAACTAGGAACCTAGACCTTCTAAGGGACCTTCTCTCGTACCGTTGGGTAGCGTCGTAAGAACGGACCTCTTAGGGTACCTGACTCTTCGGACCACCTAATGTCAGGTATCTCAGTGTTTCTCAACCTGTTCTGACTTCGTTGAAACATCCTCGTACTCGTACTCTTATTATAGAGCTATGCAAATGTCTCTTTATCTTTTTTTTTTTCATAGAGATATTCTTCATCGTCGTATTTATTAAGTCGTTAAGGGAATAACACAAGAATACGAATTTTAGTATATCGTGAAAAATTAACTTTTTACAAATACAATTAACACGTTGAACTTTGTTATCTTGACTGTCCTTTTAATTAATTTAAAGACAATAAGTTTTACACTAACGTAACTATGTCACGGTCCTATATTTAGGTACAGAGTGATAAACCACGAGAAAAGAGGGATAAAGGAACGTAGGTAGAAAGGTAGAAAAGAGAGATAATTACATTAGGACACCAAAGATGTAGTCTTCATATAGAACCGGAGAAGATAAAGTTAGAAGAAATGAGGTAAAGGTTTGTTCAGTGGTACTTATTCACACACATATACACATGTATATAAAGTATATGTTTTCGATATAACAGGGAGGAATAATCTAAGAACATACTTTTAGGTTTAGACTCTCCACATTGGACTAGAATTATTATGGGTCTAACTACATAAAATCTTTTAATTTTAATAGATGATGATAATCATTAACCTGATAATATATTGTAAAAAATAACAACAATATTGGAGACGGAGATACAACCCGAAGACGTCAAGACACCTCAAAAGGTAAAAACAACAACAAGAGAAAAAAAATTAAAATTAAAAATTAAAAGATTTGACTAATAATAAAAAAGATGTACATAAGAAACGAATAGGATGACAAGAAAAGGGGAACGTGAATTAGAAATTATATATACCTAGAAGAAATACACGGACATAAATTAAAACGTACAGATAATAAAGAAAGAAAAGAAAGTGAAGAAAGGAGAGTTGTATAAACAATCAAAATAAAAGGTAACGAAATAATGGGTTAACCGTAAAACGAAATCAAAACAACAGGACAAACACGAAATCAATCAAGACAAGAATTGACCATCTATATTAAAACCACAGGAAACAAGTGGACCAGTTAGATAACATGAAATAAAAGGAACCTGACAAAAGTAAAACGAATATCCACATATGCATATACACATATAAGTAAGTGTGAAAAATAACAACAAGATTTGGAGACGGAGATACAACCCGAAAACGTCAAGACACCTCAAAAGGAAAAAAGAAAGAGACAGGTGAAAAAGAAGAAAAAAAAAAAAAAAGTAAAGAGATAAAATATTAAAATTAAAAATTTGGATAATATAAAAAAGATGTGAAAAAGGAGCCAAACTGGGAACGAAGAGACGTCTTTTCGATACTGTTTGGATCTGTCATATAATTTTTAGTTTCAGAAGTGAAACGACTGTTTCCAGGTATATCAATTCCGATACCAGAGAGGTCATAAATGTATACCAACACTCTCAACTTGATAGTTCTTCCGACCGACGGTTTCTTAACTACGGAAGTTGGACCCCACGACCTCTTCTGGAAACTCTCAGGGAACATGTCGTTTCTTCTAGTTTGGTTAGTTAGGATTTCCTTTACTTGGGACTTATAAGTAACCTTCCTGACAACGATTTCAACTTCGAGGTTATGAAACCAGTGGACTACGCTTGTCGACTGAGTAACCTTTTCTGGACCTAGGACCCTTTCTAACATCCACCCTCCTGTTCCCTTGCTGTCTCCTACTCTACCAACCTACCGTAGTGACTGAATTACCTGTACTCAAACTCATTTGACACCCTCAACCACTACCTGTCCCTCCGGACCGCACGACAGCAAGTACCCCTGAACTTCTCGGTCTGTGGTGTTCCGTTGATTTGTCGTTGTTGTTAGTTTAGAGATACTACACGTGTACTCTATTTTTACTGTGACATACAGTTAATATAAAGTTATTTTATTGTGAAATATTGTCCGAAAAACTTACTTATAAAATTACATTATAAAACGAAATCTAACAATAAACATTTTTATTATCCCTGACCTAATGACTCAATGAAACTTTGAAAAAAAAAAATCGTTTTTTGAGAAGTACTTAATTTTTATTGATTAAACTTGATAAAGACTCCACAGATCAATTTGGTTTTTTCTTTTAACAGTCACGTCACTTTTGGATCGAATTTTTTATTCCTATTCACACCTTCTCACTTTATTACCTTCACCATCTTGAATTTTAATATTTTGTATATAAACTCCTAGTGTTGACGTAAAAAGTGAATCCATCGGAAAGGGAAGAGGTCCCCTAGAAGGGTTGGGTCCCTAGTTTGGGTCCAGAAGACGTAACGTCCGTCTAAGAAATGGTCCGCTTGTATTCCCTTCGGGAAGTGAAGTCAAGTCAAGTCAGCGACTCAGCACAGGCTGAAAAACGCTGGGGTACTTAGCGTCGTGCAGTCCGGAGGGACAGGTAGTGGTTGAGGACCTCAAGTGAGTCTGAGTGTAGGTAGCTCAGTCACTACGGTAGGTCGGTAGAGTAGGAGACAGCAGGAGAAGAGGAGGACGGGGGTTGGGGAGGGTCGTAGTCTCAGAAAAGGTCACTCAGTTGAGAAGTGTAGTCCACCGGTTTCATGACCTCAAAGTCGAAATCGCAGTAAGGAAGGTTTCTTTAGGGTCCCGACTAGAAGTCTTACCTGACCAACCTAGAGGAACGTCAGGTTCCCTGAGAGTTCTCAGAAGAGGTTGTGGTGTGAAGTTTTCGTAGTTAAGAAGACGGGAGTCGGAAGAAGTGTCAGGTTGAGAACGTAGGTATGTACTGGTGACCTTTCTGGTATCGGAACTGATCTGTCTGGAATCAGCCGTTTCATTACAGAGACGAAAACTTATACGATAGATCCAACGAGTATTAAAAAGAAGGTTCCTCATTCGTAGAAAATTAAAGTACCGATGTCAGTGGTAGACGTCACTAAAACCTCGGGGGTTTTTATTTCAGACTGTGACAAAGGTGACAAAGGGATAGATAAAGGGTACTTCACTACCCTGGTCTACGGTACTAGAAACAAAAGACTTACAACTCGAAATTCGGTTGAAAAAGTGAGAGGAGAAAATGAAAGTAGTTCTCCGTAAACTCAAGGAGAAGTGAAAAACGGTATTCCCACCACAGTAGACGTATAGACTCCAATAACTTTAAAGGGGGACGTTAGAACTAAGGTCGAACACAAAGAAGGTCAGGTCGTACAGAGTACTACATGAGACGTATCTTCAATTTATTCGTCCCACTGTTATATGTCGGAACTACGTGAGGAAAAGGATAAACCTTGGTCAGACAACAAGGTACAGATCAAGATTGACAACGAAGGCCCGGACGTATGGTTAAAGAGTTCTCTGTCCAGTCCACCAGACCATAAGGGTAGAGAGAGTCTTAAAAGGTGTCAAAGAACACTAGGTGTGTCAGTTTCCGAAACCGTATCAGTTATTTCGTCTTTATCTACAAAAAGACCTTGAGAGAACGAAAAAAGTACTAGGTCGCCTACAACCGTTAAACTAGAGACCAAGGAGACGGAAAAGATTTTGATCGAACTTGTAGTCCTTTAAGTGCCAAGTGTATAACAACTTCGAACCGAACCTCTTAAAACTCGTAATGAAATGATCGTACACTCTACTCACGTTAACAAGCCATCAAACTCGTAAGAAACCGTAACGAAAGAAACCCTAACCTTACTTTTGACTGGAAAAGGTCAGGACACCGGTGACGACTCAAAAGGTTTAAACGACCGTATAACTCACGTCGTGAAAGTGTCGTAGTAGAAAATCCTAAACTTTATCAAGGTGACCTTGATAAAGTAGTTGATAAGGTAGTTGAGGTGATCGAAACAAGCATCACTACGAAAGATTCCGGGTGAACTGAAGTGTAAGGACCTACAGACCGAGATCTACTCACTAGTGTGGAAACACTAATAGGTCCAGTACTTCTAGAAAAAACATGTCAAGAAGACACATAAGAACGGTGGAGAAGAATTATAGAAGACGAAGACAATCCAGGAAGTCAATCCATCCTAATTTATTTGACGAATGAGGAAGTTCGGAGTTGAAATAAGGAAGGTTCAACCTGATTAATATAATTTGGTTCCCCTGACACTGATACAATTTAGTATCAATGATTGTTCATCGTCAAGTTTCATTAAGACCGATTTATAACTTATTTATAAATTATGTTAAAGTAGTAAAAGTGTGTTCACTTTAATATGGTGTTTGAATTGTAAAGTCTTAGGTTTCGAACTATTTAGGTCTATAATTTCTATATTATAACATTCTTCTTATATACGAATACTTTTCGTGTGTCTCTAGGGTAATTTACACAGTCTTACAGGAATCTATTTGTACGAATGTAACAAAAGAGGAAGGAAGAATTAAAACTTTTCGATCGATTCGGACACTTTAATCTCAACGATAAATCATTATTACGTCTCTATTTGATTGAGAATAATTTTAATTTTACGAGTTCTTGAAGTGTCTTCAATTGAGGTTTTCGTTATAGACATTCAGTTGATCCTTTTCGTTAATGAAAAAACTATTCTTTTTAAGTACTCTTTTAAAGTTGTTTCGTCATCGTTCAACAGAAAGATATCTTTTTTCTTGGTTCTGAACGTAAATATAAATCGGTAACACTTACTCTTTTATATGTGGTTAAAAAAGTCATGAATATGTTTCTTATAAAGATTTCAGTGTCATTTCAATTACTAAAAAATTTTCAAATCTACTAAACTATTTCTCTAGAATCTGACGGATTTTTAAGGTGACGAGTTTTTCATTAAATTATAAAAAAAATATAAATGATAGAACTCAAGGAAGAAAGAGTTTATTATAAAAGTTTTATAAAAAGATTTTTGTAAATTATAAAAATTTATGTTGATACATCAGTCAATGGTTTTGGAATTATGTTCTTAAGGACGATTCTAATCACAAACATAAGGAAATGAATGTATTCATTGTCTAAACGTATCCATACTTTATCCAGTGCAAATTCATCCTCGTTTTACTACCATTATCTTCGTAAAGATGTTTATGTATACCCTTTACGTAATAAGTAAATTTTGTAAGTTTATGTTTTGTGAGAGAAACCTTTAACATTAGTGTTTTAAGAGTCTTCGTTCCCCAAATACATAATACATTATACAAGTATCTTTAACAACCAGAGGGTTGGTTATTAAGTAGTAGTTAAGTACTCATAAGTATATGTTATCCTTTTTTTAAGATAAGTTTGAATGTACAACGACAGTTGGGGAAAGAGACAATTGAATAGTCTATATCTTTTATGAAATGTATCCGATCGTTAATCCCTTACTTCTCACGTAACCCCTTTATTTATATAAACACTATAGAAACTATAAAAGTAGTAGTAAGTGGGTAAGTGATTTATTACTACAGATAGGATTTTTCGTTTATAGTACATGATCAACGTACTGATACCATCCATGTTTCGTCTCTCTCACTTCTATATAAAGACCGAAACTCGACAAGAAGTGAAGATATCTCTGTTTGTTTGTGTACTGATCATTATATATCTACCTGGAATTTGTTGTACCCAAACTTACCGTGTTCAAGTGAATATACATCTAAAAAAACTTATTTATACCGTATGGATATAAAAGTAAAATGTCTAGAAATTCACACCACTTGTCAAACACAAACAATTTTTAGTGTTATACACCTTACTTTTCTTGACCTTAGACTTGGACTAAGATAGATAGGTTTGATAAAGTCGAAGAATGGTAATCCAAACAATTAGTAGTTAAGGAAAGAAAAAACTCCATGTCTGTCGTCATACGTCTAAAATTGACGTACGTCCATCCTTGGAATTTGGGGTATTACAAGTTCCCAGTTGACACTACGTCACAGATATTGTTATGTTTGTTTTAGAGAACCCATGATGATTATCTTTTTTTTTTTCATTTGTTAATAAGACCTACCCCCTTCCGTCATCCACTATAACCTCGTATAAAAACTTCCCACTAACTCTCCAATAGTATATTTCTTGTAAGGATCGTGTCCAGCTTCAGTACGTCTTTGTGTCTTTATACTTGTGTCATACTAGTGTTTTATTATTCAAAGTTACCTGAAGTCATATAAACCCACACTGTTCCAACCTCCTTGTCCAACTCCGTTCTAGTATTATACACCTTTACTCTTATATCAATGACTCTTTAAAGAGTTTTGTGTTTTAAGTGAAAATTTTGATACAAGATCGGTCGACGGTACAGTGTCCGTCGGAACACCTTTCCGGGTGTATCGTTACTTGATTCCGTAAGGTATTTGAGTACTTCTACAGGTCTTCGTCTAAAGACTCCGTCCGGTTGACAGTCGACTCACTTGAACCTTCCTTTAAAATAGGGTTACTCTGTTAATTCTCTAACTAACGTTGTAATAGTCTTTGGAACTCGGTCTTGATCGATCAATCCGGTGAAGGTCTTAAGGACGGGTACCGTATAAACTCCCTTATACCCAAACGAAAAATCCGACGATAAAACCACATTGAATGTTATCGGTTATATGTCAATTTCACTTTACTTGACAATTTTGGTCAGTATGTTCTCGAACAAGTAGGTTCCGTGTCTTTCGAGACACGTAAACACGGATACACATACACGTACCGACCTCGACACCCCCGTATTAAACCCCTCTATCACCATCTCAGATTATAGGTCCCAGTCCAGGATTCGGTCTCATAGTCTTAAAACATAAAATTCGATACTCTTCGAAGATTTGGTGATTATTATTATTATCTTATTATGAATGTTACTATCTTTTTGACGTTAAGAAGTCCAGACAATTGTAGTAAGTGATTGAAAATTTTAGTGATAATACAAACTTTGAGACGAGTTATGGAGTTAAAGGGATCTTTTCGTTTGAGATATTATCCATATATTCCATAATGAGAAATATCTTAGAAGATTATCGAAATTCTCTACTTCCAGTCACTCTTTTACCGTACCAAACTGAAGTGCTAGGATAGGACTCTGTTTCAAGATGATTCCACCTCACCTCAAAGATGAGTACCGAAAGTTACCATGGTTCTCTTTACCATATACCTTACCACTTTTACTTTCTTTTTTTATTAAGTACCGATACAGGTTGTCTCAGTTTTTTCACGTATCTTCTCTTCCTTCAGACAAAAAGATTAGTAAAAATATTAGGATCATCTTTAAAGTCTGTATTCTTACGTGTTTCTTTAATGGAGAAACAACTTTTCCGTCAGTGAAGTCCCAAATCTAAAGATCTATACAGAGACTTTTGTGATTTAAAGTACAAAAATACAAAGTAAAATGGACATAAATCCTCGTAGGATGTCCTCTAAACCTCTTCCTTTACCGTTGGGTGAGGTCATAAGAACGGACCTCTTAGGGTACCTGCCTCCTCGGACCACCCGATGTCAGGTGCCCCAGCGTTTCTCAACCTGTGTTGACTTGCTGAAGTGAAAGAAAGTGAATGTCCTTTAATACAAGTGATTTTTGTCAATGAATTTTATCAATGGACTCACCACGAGATGATATGTTAGGGAACGTCATACTACAAAATCTACCACAACCAAATCGGTGTCCGTGATCTTCGAAAGTCTGGTGCTTTAAGAGGACCACATTGAAAAAGGTGGTATTGAAGGGAATTGATCCTTGGGTAACACAAGGATGTTAAGAGAAGTCATGTGTCGGAGTCAAATTTAATAATACTTGAGGTACTGACTGTTTACAACTCTTACTAGAAAACTTTGTCAGAGAACTAACACTATCGAGAAACAACGTCCTCGACCCTTTCATGAGAAAACCCGAGCCACCACTGTTCGTGACTTTATTGTTGTGATTACTGTTGTGTTTCGAAAAGTTGGTGTGACAGTACATTTAAAATCATAAAACGTTGGTGACATCGATATTATCAGTAAAAAGTTCCTTTGACCTAAGGACTTATTCTTGACAGAAATGTGGAACAGACACTAAGAATGTATACTGAATCTCTTTATGAAACTTTCGAAACCTCTCTTGTAGAATACGGAAGATTCTCCTTCAAAAAGATGAAGGAGATGAAAGGATGAATCCAAAAGATGAATTCAGTATGTCTTAAATCGGCACTGAAATATTAGAGAGAGAGAGGGAAAAAAAAAACCCCCCCCCCCGCCCCCAACCTTCCACACCTCTCTCCCACCCCTTGTTTCTATGGTGGTTTAAAATCTTTATCTGTAGTGTCCAAGAAAGTGTATTAATCTCGTGTTATCGTTACGAAGTCAGTAAAATGTCTTTTTTTCTCCCTAGATAAAATTTTAAGAACTGTCAGTTCCGTTATAAATTAATATTCATATAAAGTCTAGACTAGTAAATTTTACATAGGTTATTAAAAGTAAACAAGAGTTTAATACACGAAGACACTCTTTTTATTATATATAAAATTTTGTACCAAGTATCATACTAAATCCAAATAAACAATATAAATAAACGAATGTGACCTGTCTTGAATGTCTTATGAAAAAAGTAAATCTATTTCGAGTGTGTTATACGGTGAAAATTTATCTATATAAAAGTCAAGAATGGACATGTAGGAGAATATTTCGATTTATGTAAGTGAAATATAAATGGTAAGTTTGTAAAGTTTCCGTTCTATTACAGATACGACTATAGAAGAGACACAGATATATCAGTATAGTGTATCATAATACATACCATTTTTCATTATTATGTAAGTTAGTTAGATATCTTGAACATTTACGAAAAATTGAGAATTTGATCGTAAATAAACTATGGTCGTCCCAAAATTAAGTCTCTAAAGTTACTAGAGAATAACAAATTTGAGAGTTTTGTTTTATTAAAGAGTCCGTGAATGTAAAAATAAAGGAGAGTTCAGTCTACGAAACATCTACTTTAAATTAACCCAATTTGTGGGAATAAGAGACTAAATCGGAGGGGATTTGGTCGGGTATGTATCTTTTACCGGGTATTTACAATTTTTTACAAATTTCGAAAAGTAAAGTCTATACATTCTAAATCTTCACAATTAAAGTTTCAAAAGACTTGATTAAGTATACGAGAATTTGGATTTTGTTTTATTAAGGTTTGTAGAGACTACTTCTTGAGTCTTAGTATTCGAATAGTCAGTCGACTCTTGAGGTTCGAAGTCCATGACGTGGTGGTTTTTCTTTTACCAATACCATCTCTACTGTACTCTATTAACTCGGTGTAAGAGTGGTATTTATGTCCGTACCTGATTCATTGGTCTATTTACTGTCAGTGAAATTAGTACTGTAAAGAAGAATAGAAACGTGATCCCTCTTACTATTACTCTCCAAAAAAAATATATGAAAAAGGAATGTCCATCGTTCGTTTGTCAGTCTGTGTTGGTTCATTGAAATGTGTGCTTGTGTCAACGTCAAATGAAACATATTCATTTACTAGAAAAGTATGCTTCGTACTTTAATTTTAAGATTTTCTAATGACCATACATTATGGTGACATACAATCAATTAAGATAAAATTCTTCGTTACTAGTGTAGGATTTAACCGTCGTAAAAGACTCTAGACCTAAAGAATTAGAAAACTCATTTTGTTTATTTATGAAAAAAGGACGGGGATAGTATTATTTTCTCACCACTTCTGAAGTCTCGACAAAACCCAACGTTCGAACACACCCATGAGTCAGCACGGTATGAGAAACACTGGAGACAGGTACCTTAAAAGGACCGTTCGTATAACTTCACACGACGGTAAAGGAAGAGGTCCCTAGAAGGGTTGAGTCCCTAACTCGGGCGTCAAGGTCTCTGAGGACGTGACCGTCTACCCAGAAATAGTGACGGGATAGACCCCTCGGGGATACAACCCAATGATCCAGAGATTAAACTAAAGACTTCCTTTTTAACTAAGGTTTTCACCTAACGAAAAGGTCATTGAATTGAGAACCACTTTATGTACTAAAATATAGTGAGTGGAAAAGGATTTCTTCATAAAAGTTTACCTATCTCTTTCTGACTCGTGTAAAATTTAGATCTTAACTGGTCTGATCTCTCAGAACCTAACTTCTCCCCGGTACAAGTACTCTTGTCTTCAATTACGATTTTATTAATGTTCCCCACTTCTAGATCGTGAAGTTACTAATAGTCAGTCGAATATGGTAAATACATTACTTTATAGATACTAATAGTCTCTAACTGTTCTCTCTGTTCTTCTTTTTCTCCCAAAAAAAAGAAGGAAGAAGTTCTTTGTTCAAATTCTCGAAGTCCGATCCTGAAAGGTAACACTTATTGTATTAGTGAGGATAAGAGTCGACAAAGTGGATATTTTAGTACTTATTGAGATTATTAATTTTCTAAATTTGTTTTACTACGTGTATTTAGGAAATCGTGTATTCAAGGGTTATTCACAATTGAAAACACAATAACAGTAATAATACTATCCGAAATTCTGACGTTGATTTTTACTAAACTTATCTTTATTTATATCACACCAGCTAAAACCTTCCTTAATCAGACAAAGCTTATTCCATATCTGTGTCAGTTTACAGTTCTACGAAATATTCCTACAGTTTATTATTGAAGTTTAATATTTTACATTGTACTAATTACAGTTCTCACTTACCCTGTTCTATCATGAGTTGTAAAGTGAGTTCAAGATTTTTGTTAAGAAAGTAAATATTTTAGACTCTATAGTTGTTCGGTTGTGAAATTTAGTTAACAGTTTTATTTAATCATAAGACAACACAATATACACCATTTGTAATTTTCTACTGTACTAAAGACAGGGTTTCACTCCTTTTACTCGATTTCTCTTTACACAGTTTTAGATCGATTGATTTTTATTCACTTATTTTGTCAAGTTTTATTATTTGGTAGTCATTCTTTTGGTACAATTATAATTGTTTATGATATTTAATAAAAATTCTAATTCAATGTCCTTGTTTAATAAAAATAATTAATTGACGTTTTATAAGGTATAAACGTTATTAAAATAAAATTTAGACCATACCCACAGTACCCCTTTTTTTTTCTCTCTCGCTTTATTGTAACCGTCGACTTTCGATTTTGGAAGGGTAATGAGTAAATATTGTATAATAAAGAGTATTTATTGATGATTCCATAAAGTTAAAGTTGTCATTTAAAGATGAAAAAAAAATATAAAATAAAAAAAAGTAAAAAAAAAGTAAAAAATAAAAAAAATTTAAAATTTTAGAAATTAAGAATGTACGCAAGGGTTTGTACTTGGGGGGAGGGTGGAGGGAGGGGTGCTGTAGAGAGACCCAGTAGGGGTACGTGGTCGGGGTTCGTATTTATATTTAAATAAATAAAATTAACCTCCAATTAATGTTATAACATAACCAAAACGGTATATAGTTGTACTTAGACGGTGTTCATATGTGTACAAGGGGTAAGACTTGGGGGCAGGGTGGAGGGAGGAGGGAGGGACATGGTAGGGAGATAAAGTCGTGTTAGTGAGGAAAATAAAAATAAAACAAACTAAAAAGGAAGATATTGATAAGGTATTAACGTTAAAAGTTGGGAAAATCTTTACAAAGACAAATTGAAACAAGTAAGGAAAAGATTGGCGGTTCTATATAGTTTTTTTCCTTTCTGTCCTCCGTCTCTCTCTCTTTTCAAAAAATGTATTTTAAGAGAAATTGAATAACCACTAAAAAGTGAGACATTCTGTAACTCTATATTAAATCAGTGAACGGGTAAAGAGATAACTCACCGTGAGACGTGGAGAGTAATGTTAACCGTCTCTTTGAGAATTTAGTTATGAATGGACCTCTCTTTCGGAATTATATACCCTACCCACTACGAATATTCACTACTTCGTTAGTCCTCCTGTTTGTCCAGGTACAAATGTACTTCGTTAGTAGGATATTAAGTTGGATCAGTGTCAGTAGATCTCTTTCCCATTCAGTAGGTTTGTCTTTACATTCTTTTGGTTCAAACGTAAGAAAACCGATCTTTAGTGAGGGTCTATCTAACTGAAGTACCCGATCTTCTTTTAAATTGTTTAAACCTTTGATCCTTCCCTATCCTTTTTATTATACATTTACTCAAAGAACTTTGTCAATGTTCTAGTGAGTATCTATGTCATTGTACCCCGGTGGGTTCCTTTTAGTCTTTTCTGATGAACCATGTAAAAATTGTCTTACAAAGGAAACCGAAATAAAACCACAGTTTAGAGGAGTTATCCATTCACGATTTATCTAAGACACAAATCGTCCTAAAAT
This sequence comes from Capra ibex, assembly GCA_006410555.1. NCBI lineage: Eukaryota > Metazoa > Chordata > Mammalia > Artiodactyla > Bovidae > Capra > Capra ibex. The sequence continues at coordinate 34,985,423 of SJYO01004576.1, forward strand.
TCCCACAAGTAACAATTCTTCTTTATTTTCGATACTTAGTCAACGATGTAGACGGTCCCTTTTCACTCCCTTTACTCTATAAAGAGTAGGTTCGGTAAAAACAGTAGGTTTCCAGGAGTTGACACTACGGAAGGTCTTAGACCAAGTTTACGGAGATTCGGTAAATTTGTATCGTCTGTGGGAGACGAGTATTGTTTGTGGAAGAAGGTTGTGGTGTTCTCTTATGAGATGTGTTCCTGTACTGATATACCAGTTATGACTTTAGTCAAACTAATATAAGAAACATATCCCCCTCTTCGAGATATGTCAGTCGTTTTGTTCTGACCCTCGACTGACACCGAGTCTAGTACTTGAGGAATAACGGTTTAAGTCTGAGTTTAACTTCTTTCATCCCTTTTGGTGATCTGGTAAGTCCATACTGGATTTTGTTTAGTGAATACTAATATGTCACCTTCACTCTTTATCTAAATTCCCTGATCTAGACTATCTGTCTCACGGACTACTTGATACCGGTCTCCAAGTACTGTAACACGTCCTCTGTCCCTAGTTCTGGTAGGGGTTCTCTTTCTTTTCGTTTTTTGGTTTTACCGACAGACTTCTCCGGAATGCTTATCGACACTTTCTTCTCTTCGTTTTTCCTTTCCTCTTTTCCTTTTTATATATGAGTAAACTTATATCTCAAGGTTTCTTTTGTTCCTCTCTGTTCTTTCGGAAAGAGTCACTAGTCATGTTTCTTTATCTCCTTTCGTCATTTTATTCTTTCTGATCTCTAGAGAAGTCTTTTAATCTCTACGATTCCCTTGTAAAGTACGTTTCTACCCGAGTTATCTCCTGTGTTCACCATACCTGGGTTGTCTTCGTCTTCTATGATTCTTCTCCACCGTTCTTATATGTCTTCTTGACATGTTTTCTCTAGAAGTGTTGGGTCCATTAGTACTACTACACTAGTGAGTGGATCTCGGTCTATGTGACCTTACACTTCAGATCACCCGGAATCTTTCGTAGTGATGCTTGTTTCGATCACCCCCACTTACTTAAGGCCAACTCGATAAAGTTTAGCATTTTCTACTACGACATCTTCACGACGTGAGTTATACGGTGGTTTAAACATTGTACGTCGTCAGGGTTTCTTTCTGTTACGGTTTTTTACAAGTTCGATGGTGTGTTAACGTAAGTAGAATGTACGATCATTTCATTACAATTTTTAAGAGGTTCGGTCCGAAGTTGTTATGTACTTATCACTTAAAGGTATACAAGTTCTACCGAAATCTTTTCCGTCTCCTTGGTTTCTAGTTTAACGGGTGTAGCTACCTAATAGTTTTTTGGTTCTCTCAAGGTCTTTTTATAGATAAAGACCAAATAACTGATACGGTTTCGGAACTGACACACCTAGTGGTGATTGACACCTTTTAAGACTTTATCTACCCTTATGGTCTGGTGGACTGGACGGAGAACTCTTTAGACATACGTCCAGTCCTTCGTTGTCAATCTTGACCTGTACCTTTTTGTTTGCAAAAGGTTTATCCCTTTCGTCATACAGTTCCGACATATGATAGTGGAACGAATAAATCGAATATACGTCTCATGTAGTACTATTTACGACCTGGTCACTTCGTATTCGACAATAGTTCTAATGACCCTCTTAATAGTTATTGGAGTCTATACGTCTACTGTGATGGGAATACCGTCTTTCGTTTCTTGATTTCTCGGAGAACTACTTTCACTTTCTTCTCTCACTTTTGCAACCGAATTTCGAGTTGTAAGTCTTTTGATTGTAGTACCGTAGACCAGGGTAGTAAAGTACCGTTTATTTACCCTTTGTCACCTTTGTCACTGTCTAAAATAAAAGGAAACGATGTTTTAGTGACGTCTACCACTGACGTCGGTACTTTAATTTTCTGTGAACGAGGAACCTTCTTTTCAATACTGGTCGGATCTGTCGTATAATTTTTCGTCTCTGTAATGAAACGGTTGTTTCCAGACATATCAATTCCTATACTAAAAAGGTTATCAGTACATACCTACACTCTCAACCTGATATTTCTTTCGACTCGCGACTTCTTAACTACGAAAACTTGACACCACAGCCTCTTCTGAGAACTCTCAGGGAACCTGACGTTCCTCTAGGTTGGTCATGTAGGATTTCTAGTCAGGAATCATAGGTAACCTTCCTGACTACAACTTCGATTTTGAGGTTATGAAACCGGTGGACTATGTTTCTTGACTTATTAAACTTTTCTGGGACTACGACCCTTTTTAACTTACGCCCTCCTCTTTCCTTGCTGTCTCCATCTCTACCAACCTACCGTAGTGACTGAGTTACTCGTACTCCAACTCATCTGAGACCCTCAACCACTACCTGACCTTCCGGTCAGTACTACGTCAGGTACCCCAGTGTTTCTTAGTCTGTGTCGACTAGTTCACTTGACTGGCTGACTTCCGTGAATATTCAAAATATTGAGACACTAGTTAATGGATTGGAGACATTAAGAAATGAAAGTTAAAATAGTGAACTTTTTACTTCTATTTTTTTGAAGAGACTAATCTATGTCACTTAAGTCTTGAGTGTCTATTTGTTTATACGATTGTACTACGGACTGTGTAGTGCCGGTTGTAAATGCCTCATAGAAGAGAATAAAAAAGGTGTTGTAAACTCGGTAGAATAGAAAACAAATGTCTCTGGTCAGTAAGGAATCGACAACGATGACAGTAAATACATGTCCAAAAAATAACTTCGGTGGAAACCATTAATACCACTAAACAGGTATAAGAGTTCTTTTCTGATAACTTACAAGGAACTGATTTCTTGATTTGTCTTTTTAGGGAGAGGAAGAAAGTATAAAATTTCCCTTTAAGTTACAATTAGTTCACTCATACAAATACTTTCAGTATAGAAGGAGGAGTCTTTCCTTTTTTTTTTTTTTTCGGATTCGAACGGGTTGTAACCAAAGAGAAGTCTCCTATTTTTAGACTATGGACTTCACCATTGACGTAGAACTGTTTACTAAATGTTTTATACAAAGTCTGTTATATATTGTACCTATACTATAAAGTTTCAGAAATAGGTACTACGACGGTAGAAATTTTCCATTCCCAAAACATTGTCTAAACTTTTAAGACTTTATATTTTATATGTACATTTTCTTTTTAATCATGTTATATAGAGGTAGTTTAATACAGTGGTTTCTTTTGTAAACAGAACAAAATTTTATTTTTAACCATACAACATTTGTATTACTGTGCATTTGTAGAAATAATTCCGGGATAGAATTCACTTATATCTATCGTCATTGTTTCTCAAAACTCCTTTTTCTAAAGATGTACTAAAGGTACAGCAATCGTTTTTTAAAATGACTCAATACTACTATTACTTTGAAACGTTAGAATAGAGTGGAAACTTCAATGTTCGGGTCTCAAGAGACGTTGGAGATTTCGTATTGGTTGTCGTTCTTACAATCAGAATCTTTATTTTCGTCATCCGAAATTAAGAGTCATATGGTATTAAAATAGACCGTAAAGTACATAACTTTTAATCCCCCTTTATGTATATATACATATAAAATTATGTCAGATTATTATATGAACCTTATAATGTGTTAAATTGTAGAAGTACCTCTATTTACACGGAATTAAATAAAAAAAAGTTATATAGTATTTTCATAAAATGACCATTTAATCAGTATATCGATTTTTGTTTACCTATAGTATTTACATATTTTTAGGAGAGACGGAATTATTAATAAAACATATATGAAAATGAAAATTCCATGAAGATGTTTGTAAGAGAGTTGACTACGAGTCATTTACGGAATTTATTAATTTATAAGTAGAATAAAACGTCTACTTTTATTCTGAAACTTAGTAAAAGATTCTTCTTTACAAGTAGAAATTATAAAATTACCAATATATTATGAAATTTGTGTGATATGAACCTTTAAGTCTAAACAAGGTATCAGTAATATTAGAAAAGGGAAATAACGTGACCATAATAAGAGAAGAGTACCTCGGAGACAAGAGAACGTCTTTATCTTTTATTTTTAGATATATCGTTATTAAGGATATGTTCTTTATTCCTGTAATACTAATTCTCACAGATCTTCTAATAAAATATAACAACGGGGAGGAAAACGAGTTTCCTTATATACGTCTTTTCACTATATTTGATTACTTAGCAAAACTTCTGGTAAGAAAACTTCTTATCTACAATTCAACTCACCTTCGTCTCTTCAAACTAATTCTCTGACCTCATCGCTTGATCATCAGTATCATCCTGTTATTTTTTACTAATTGAGAATCTAACTTAGTTTATACTCAAATTATCTTCCTTCCTCCATATCTTTTTCAGTATACCTCTCTCGAACTTACCAAAGGGTCCATTTGAATCATCGTTTCTTTCGGAAGGTTGTATTCTCTACCTCCCCTCGGTCCAAGTTAGGGTCCTAGTCTTTCTAGGGGACCTCCTCCTTTACTGTTAGGTGAGGTCACAAGAAACGGATTTTGTAGGATACCTGTCTCCTTTGATCATTCAATGTTAGGTACTCTAACATTTCTCAATCTGTACTGACTTACTGACTTGTATTCGAGTATCTCGAACTTTAAGTCCACCTGTTACCACAGTAAAAATTTCTACCCTTACTACCAGAGATTGTTAATTATGACACTACATGTAAGAATCAGTAATTAATCACATCGGTATTAGTAAACGAATCTTGATCTTAAGTAAATGATAAATCTATGAGTGATATGTATCAAAGGAAAGTATTTATAAACATGGTTAGATTTAAGTATTATTGATGTACATAATTATAACCGAAATGATCTGGGATTGTATAAACTTTATAATATATAAACTTCATACCATGTACGCTACCAATTAAAATACAATTGAACTTACCTCATTTCCTACGAGTATTTCAATCAACCATTTTGTAAAAAAGACCCATACAGACATTCTCACAAAGATCTTCTCTAATCATAAACTCAGTCATCTGATTCATTTCAGACACTACCTTTAACATCACTGATAGTAGGTTGGTAAACTTCCGGGTTTATTTTCTTTTTCTTTCTCATTCCCGGTCAGTAGAGTAAAGTGTACGATCGTTTCTTTACGAGTTTTAAGAGGTTCGGTCCGAAGTTATCATGGACTTGGAACTTAAAGGTCCACAAGTTCTACCTAAATCTTTTCCGTCTCCTTGGTCTCTAGTTCAACGGTTGTAGGTGACCTAGTAGTTTTTTCGTTCTCTTACGGTCTTTTCGTGGATGAAGACGAAATAACTGGCGTGGTTTCGGAAACTGACGTATCCAGTGTTGTTTGACACCTTTTAAGAGATTCTCTGACCTTATGGTCTGGTGGAATGGACGGAGGATTCCTTAGACATGCGTCTTCTTCGTTGTCAATGCTGAGCTATAAATTGTTGACCAGGGTTCGACCCTTTCCTCATACAGTTCCGACATATAATAGTGGGACGAATAAATTGAATATACGTCTCATGTAATATTCTTTGCGACCCGACCTACCTCGTGTTCGACCTTAGTTCTGACGACCCTCTTTATTGTTATTGGAGTCTATACGTCTACTGTGGTGGGAATACCATCTTTCACTTCTTCTTAATTTCTCTGAGAACTACTTTCACTTTCTTCTCTCACTTTTTCGACCGAATTTCGAGTTGTAAGTCTTTTGACTTATTCTAGTATCGTATGTCAGGGTAGTGAAGTACCGTTTATCTACTCCTTTTCCACCTTTGTTACAGTCTGAAATAAAAAAAAAATTAAAAAAATAATAATAAAATAATACTAATAAAAATGAAATGTTATAACATAACCAAAACGGTATGTAGTTGTACTTAGGCGATACCCACATGTGCACAAGGGACCCGAGGTTTTAGTGACGTCTACCACTGACGTCGGTGCTTTAGTTTTCTTCGAACGAGGAACCTTCTTTTTGATACTGGTTGGATCTTTCGTATAATTTTCAGTCCCTCTGTGATGAAACGATTGTTGCCAGACAGAGCAGTTTTGATACCAAAAACGTAATCAGTGTATACCTACACTCTAAACCTGATATTTTTTTCGACTCACGTCTTCTTAACTACGAACAGGTGACACCACAACCTTTTGAGAACTCTCAGGGAACCTGACATTCCTCTAGGTTACTCAGGTAAGATGTCCTCTAGTCAGTACTTACAAGTCACCTTCCTGACTACAACTTCGACTTTGAGGTTATGAAACCGGTGGACTACGCTTCTTGACTGAGTAATCTTTTCTGGGACTACGACCCTTTCTAACTTCCACCCTCCTCTTCCCCTGTTGTCTTTTACTCTAACAACTTACCGTAGTGACTGACGTCCCTGTACTCAAACTCATACGAGGTCCTCAACCACTACCTGGTCCTTCAACCACTACCTGACCACACAACGTCAGGTACCCTAGTGTTTCTCAGTCTGTGCCGACTCGTTGACTTGACTTGACTTCCCGGTCAAATGAAAAACGAACCTGATCCTGTGGGTTGAAGAGGACGGAAACCAGTGACAGTGAGGACCAAGAACCCGGAAATCTAAGTCTGACCTTGAATATGGAAACCGAGTAGTTAAGAATCTAGAAAACTATGAATGACTTAATATGGTGACTGAAAGGACAAACGGTCAAACGTCTGTCATCTAATAACCTAAAGAACTGGAGGTATAGGAATTCTCATTTAGGGATATTGTGTAGAGAATATAGTAATGTCTCTCTCTTTTAAAAATAATTTAGATTTTTAGTCTAACTAAACACACACACACATTTCACACTCCTTCGGTGACTTCAGTTCTTTATGAAATATGACCAAATACTGTTTTAAGATTAAGATTAAAGCAATTTTTACAACTGATAAAGTAAAGTAACCCGAAGGGATCACCGAGTTTGTCATCCTTTAGACGGAAGTTACGTCTTCTGAGCCTAAGTTGGGGATCCAGACCTTTTAAGTGACCTCTTCCCTTACCGTTGGGTGAGATCATAAGAACGGACCTCTAAAGGTACCTGTGTCCTCGGACTACACGATGTCAGGTACCTCAGTGTTTCAACCTGTCCTGAAAAGCGAAAGTGAAAAGTAAAGTCATTGACACGACATGGGGGTGCAGACGGTCTTTGTTACGAGTCATTGCTCGTACGTTTCCACTTTTTGTGACACGAGAAGGTAGTCCCTTAAATGATAGAGTAACTGATTTCTTTGTGTATTTGTTTATTAAACCTCTTTTCGTTCCTGATTGTCACCTCTTCCTTTACCGTTGGGTGAGGTCATAAGAACGGACCTCTTAGGTACCTGTCTCTTCGGACCACCCGATGTCAGGTCCCTCAACATTTCTCAGTCTTTACTGACTCCTTGTTTTGTGTGTGTGGTTGGTGATTACTCTGTGTTCGAGTCTCGTTCCCGTGAATAGAATCAGGTCGACTAGTTCTTATAGAAATACCTCTTGTGTGACAGATTATATTTAGAATTTACATCCATTACTCAATCCATTTATAATCCTCGATAGTACAAAATCCGTTCTCTTTTTATACTCGTTTACATCCATTGACATTTTCTGTATCCACACAAACTCCTTGGTTACTGTATAGATATCATGACATTGAACTTATAATTTAACCTTGTCCGACCTAATATTCCGGTCCCTTCGTTCGGTCCTGACACTAAATTCACTGTCCAACGTACGGCACATCTACTAGTGTTGTCTCGGTGTCGGTACGATTTTATCTTTCCAGTCAAAGTACGACATCTATTTAGTGATACCGTTATTACGTCTGACCTAAAATCCCTGCGTTCAGTTCCCTGTACCGAAAGGAAACGTAGGTTATTTCCTTTATTCGGGTCCAATTTTACACTGCTTGTACGACTTAGAATATATCAACTTATCAAAAGTAACTCTACGATACTATATATTGGATAATGTACAGTATTTATGGATATATTTATGTATGTTTACGTCTTTGTAAAGTCTACACTACCATATTTTTTTGAACGTTCCTCAAATGTGTCTTTTTTTCCTACCGACTTTAGTACTGACAAAAGTTGGTTTAAAGATCAACAGAGAAAAGGTGAATTAAAGAATCCGATCTCCTGTACATACACACAAAGAAACTACACAATGGAAGTAAGAGTCTCGTCTTAAAGGGACCTGTTCCTTTCTTAAAACATACGTAGATCCTCTTCATGATTTGTGGATTTTTAAAGTCGCTCTTAATTAGTTTGGACATTTTTAATTGAAAAGAGACGTTCATTTAATTTCGTACTATTTGGTTCCATTATTCTATACTTACATCTTTACAGTCCTCGAAACCTTATTTCATCAAACCATTATAAAGACTCTTTACTGACAGATGAATTAATTAAAATAATCATATTATTTCATTACCACTAGTATATAGCAAAAGTAAATTGATCTAAACCCCGTAGGCGTAAATTTTGTAAGTCTACATTTTATAAAACTTCCTCCAAAGTCTACATTTTGATTCAAAGGAAGAGTGTCAATTGGGTAAACGACGACAGAGAATGACGGAGACGAGGGACTGTAAGACGGTTCGGACACTTAAAACGACGTTAACTAGATCAGAAGAAAAAGAACAAAGTAGTAGTTATAAAATGATGTCATAGATCTAACAAAGAGTCGAGATTAAAACGATTAACGATGTCAAAACCGAAGGAGAACCTAAGATTTGACCTGATGAAGTTTATAAATTGGGGACTAATGTAGGGAAAAGTTCTATCGGTCCTAGTGGGCATATCTCCGTTCTTATTCCGTAATCATACTCTCAAACACAAACACACACTCACACACACTTCAATGGTAGTAAGAATCTCACGAACTTACCTTTAAGTATTCACAAGAGAGTCTATGTTTGATATTATTGAGTTTTCTAGTGACTTTTTTATTGTTTTAGAGACTTTATTTGTGGACGAAAATGTTAAAAGACTCAAAATTTTAAAGGGGAGAACTCGATCTGTAGGACCACACTTCACGGGATCAAAACCCCTTTTTATTGAATCGTAACTGACACCTCTGTACGACATCTAAAAACAGAATTTAGAAGTGTCAGTGACTCATAAGAAAAAAAATGAGGTCTCTTCTTTCTGTCTGTTAAGTGATTCACCTTCAATAGAAAAAGAGGTCAATCTTTGGTTACGAATTGGTCACTTTGTTTTCGAAACGTTTATATGAGGAGTATCACGATCTTTAAATTATTGTATGATATCTTTGTCGAATAAAAAATAAATATCATTCATTGCAATACAAAATAAGATTATAAAACACGAATAAGAACTTACCTAACTCCTCTCGACCTTTATTCGGATGAGGTGTGTGATAATAATTGATCCTTTATTTATAAATAAAGGAAATTTTCCAATTAGAGAAAGTCAGAGTTAAAATAAAAGATATTTTACATATATCCCTATTAATATTATTAATACTATTTTTATTATCATAGATGGAAGATGACAACCTCTTCCTTTATGCCTCCTCGGACCATCCGATGTCAGGTACCCCAGAGTTTCTCAGCCTGTGCTGACTCGCTGAAGTGAAGTGAAGTGAAGTGAAGTGAAGATAACAATACTTCTTATTCGTTCTTTCTTGACAATCACTATACAAAAAGTATTCCTTTATAAATTCTTCAAAATCGTCAATGATTGACCTCTTCCGTTACCGTGGGGTGAGGTCACGAGAACGGACCTTTTAGGGTACCTACCCCCTCGGACCACCCGACGTCAGGTACCCCAGTGATTCTCAACCTGTACTGACCCGCTGAAGTGAAAGTGAAAAGTGAAAGTACGTAACCTCTTCCTTTACCGTCGGGTGAGGTCACAAGAACGGACCTCTTAGGGTCCCTACCCACTCGGAGCACCCGATGACAGATACACCAGCGTGTCTTAGCCTGTACTGACTTCGCTGAATCGTCGTCGTCGTTGTTGGAATTAACTTATGATGTAGAACGCCTCCCTTCCCCCCAAGTCCAACCCCTTGTGTACATATGGACACCGCCTAAGTACAACTACATACCGTTTTGGTTATGTTATAATATTTCATTAATTGGAGGTTAATTTTATTTATTTAAATATAAAATTTTTTCTATCGTCAAGTGTAACTGTAATTACACTAGGGTGGTCGTTTTCAGACTCATTAGGAAGAAGGAGACTGACGTGATTAAAGTTAGTTACAACAGTCAAGGAGGAGACCTCTTCCTAGTTCTCTACTAAGAAAGATTTTGGTCATTCGGTTTGTAGTCAATAGATCACTGTCCTCGAACGAAGACTCCCAATGTTTATGACTCTTTAGTTATTTATCGTGACCTTTTCATAACACTACCTATGACGATCAAAGTTTTAATTAGTACAAATTACAATAAATTATTGTGACCACTAAACTAAGAGTGACACACAATTTAAAGACTCACTTTGTAAGGAGAGCGTTCTGATATAATGGATGGTAAGTTTCTAAACTTTATCGTTATATGATATAATAATAATTTAGAAGGAACCACCGAGTCTACCATTTCGCAGACGGACGTTATACCCTCTGATCCCAAGCTATGGACCCAACCCTTCTAGAGAACTTCTTCTTTTACCGTTGAGTGAGGTCATAAGAACGGACCTCTTAGTCTACCTGTCTCCTCGTACCATCCGATATCAGGTTCCCCAGTCTTTCTCAACCTGAGTCGACTCACTGAAGTCAAGTCAAGTCAAGTCAAGTCAGCGAGTCAGCACAGGTTGAGAAACGTTGGGGTACTTTACGTCGTGTGGTCCGGAGGAACAGGTAGTGGGTGAGGGCCTCAGGTGGGTTTGGATATAGGTAACTCAGCCACTACGGTAGAATAGGAGACAGTAGGGGAAGAGGAGGACGGGAGTTAGAAAGGGTCATAGTCCCAGAAAAGTTTACTCAGTCGAGAAGCGTAGTCCACCGGTTTCATAACCTCAAAGTCGAAGTTGTAGTCAGGAAGGTTACTTGTGGGTCCTGACTAGAGGAAATCCTTCCTGACCAACCTAGAGGAACGTCAGGTTCCTGAGAGTTCTCAGAAGAGGTTGTGGTGTCAAGTTTTTGTAGTTAAGAAACCGTGAGTGGAAAGAAATATCAGGTTGACAGTGTAAGTATGTGATGGTGACCTTTTTGGTATCGGAACTGATCTGCCTGAAACACTGTTTCATTACAGAGACGAAAAATTATACGACAGATCCAACCAGTACCTCATTCGTAAAAAATTAAAGTACCGACATTAGTGGTAGACGTCACTAAAACCTCGGGTCTTTTTATTTCAGTCGGTGACAAAGGTGACAAAGGGGTGGATAAACGGTACTTCACTACCCTGGTTTTACGGTACTAGAACCAAAAGACTTACAACTCGAAATTCGGTTGAAAAAGTGAGAGGAGAAATTGAAAGTAGTCCTCAGAGAAATCAAGAAGAAGTGAAAGAGGGTATTACCACTACGGTGGACGTATAGATTCCAATAACTATAAAGAGGGTCGTTAGAACTAAAGTCGAACACGAAGGAGGTTGGGTAGCTAAGAGTACTACATGAGACGTACAATAATAATCGGATAAGTAATAGATAACCGACGATATCTTTTATTGTTGGAGGTATTACCAGTGTCTGATTCAAGTCGTACAAACACAGTTTTCTCAGAACTTAATGTGGAGTGGAGATCGAAAACAAGGGTGGGACAGTATTTAACGACGGTGTCTCACCTTCTTCGTCTCTTCATAAAAAAGATTGACCACAACTTTCTATATGAATCAGATCTTGTTTTACTTTAAAACTATTACACTCGAATTTTTTTTTCGTTATTTTTTGTGTTTCGTTTTTTCAAAGTTAGAAAAAAGAAAGTGAAGAAATGAATTACTCGACTAAAAAGTAAAAAGAAAAGTAGTTGGTGGATTAATAAAAGTAAAGTCTAAAATACTAATCATCCTCCTCCTTTCACCTTCATAATCGCATCAGCACAGGATGAAAACGGTTGAGACACTGGGGTACCTGACATCGGGCAGTCCGAGGAGACAGGTATCTTAAGAGGTCCGTCTTTATGACCTCAACCATCGGTAAAGGAAAAGGTCCCCTAGAAGGAGTGAGTCCCTGACTTGGGTCCAGAAGACGTAACGTTCGTCTAAAAAATGACGGACTCGGTGGTCTTGACAAGTTAAAACAAAAAAGGTTTACTCTTATGAAAACTCTCACTTTACTCCACGACAGTTATTCACATCTTGTCCATATTGATACGGACTATACCCCTTTGGTCCTGTAACCTGGTAGACAGGGATTCCTCGATATAAGGTCACAAACTGTAAACGTGGATGATATAGGTCTTCTCGGAGACCTAATAAAACTTCAGGTGAGAGAACTGAGTAGATGAATAATATAGACAATTTGTCCATTCTCAGACGGACAATAATGTTGAGTCCGACTTTGACTTTTTGATCAGTTCTTCACAAGTCATAGTAACTAATTGGATGAGTAATGAGTTTCCTTCTTTTCGTGAAAAGGAAACTATTAAGTAACGTTATATAATAGTATCGTTGTAATTCTCGTTGGATGATGGTAAAGAAAGGTTATTACTGTCATTCTGATCTAGAAAGTCTGTAAATTAGACTATTAATATATGGAAATTTTGAACTTTTATTCAATGTAAGTAATGACTTTATCTTATTTGATAGTGATACTTAATGAACTTGAGTACATCGGAAGATGTTCGGTTTCTATGGATAAAGGTCCCGTTATGTTATTTCTTTTGTGTCTTGGTTGTGAAGAGTCGATAATATACATACTTTTGATTTCCTGGTTTATTACCACCCATCCATATTTGGATTTGTAGATAATATGTCAGTTGTAATGTTATTTCTTTTTTTAGTGGAGATGTTATAGTTACTAAAGATCGTTAGAAATGAATGTTTACAGGTATTTATAATCTAGTAAAGATGTTTTTGGGGTTAATCTTATATGTGTAAATAATTAATATGCCAAATTAGAAGTAAAGACAAGTCAAGTCAAGTCAGTGAGTCAGCATGAGTTGAGAAACGTTGGGGTACCTTACGTCGTGAGGTCCGGAGGGACAGATAGTGGTTGAGTGTGACTACAGGTAATTCAGTCACTGTGGTAGGTTGGTAGAGTAGGAGACAGTAGGGGAAGACGAGGTCTCCAGTTAGAAAGGATCGTAGTCTCAGAAAAGTTTACTGAGTCAAGAAACGTAGTCCACCGGTTTAATAACCTCAAAGTCGAAGTCTTAGTCAGGAAGTTTACTTATAAGTCCTGAATAAAGGGAATCCTACCTGACCAACCTTGAGGAACGTCAGGTTCCCTAAGAGTTCTCAGAAGAGGTTGTTGTGTCAAGTTTTGGTAGTTATGAAGAGACGAGTCGAAAGAAATATCAGGTTTAAAGTGTAGGTATGTACTGATGATCTTTTTGGTATAGGAACTGATCTACCTGGAAACAACCGTTTTATTACAGAGACGAAAAATTATACGACAGATCTAACCAGTATTGCAAGGATGGTTCCTCATTGTTAGAAAATTAAAGTCCCGATATAGTGGTAGACGTCACTAAAACCTCAGGGGGTTTTATTTCGGACAGTGACAAAGGTTATAAAGAGGTAGATAAACGGTACTTCATTACCCTGGTCTACGGTACTAGAAACAAAAAACTTACAACTCGAAATTCGGTTGAAAAAGTGAGAGGAGAAAGTGAAAGTAGTTCTCCGAAAAATCAAGGAGAAGTGAAAGACGGTATTCCCACACAGTAGACGTATACACTCCAATAACTATAAAGAGGGCCGTTAGAACTAAAGTCGAACACAAAGAAGGTCAGGTCGCAAAGAGTATTACATGAGACGTATATTCAATTTATTCGTCCCACTGTTATATGTCAGAACTACATGAGAAAAGGGATAAACCTTGATCAGAAAACAAGGTACAGGTCAAGATTGACAACGAAGAACTGGACGTATGTCTAAAGTGTTCTCCGTCCAGTCCCCCAGACCAAAAGGGTAGAGAAAGTCTTAAAAGGTGTCAAACATCACTAGGTGTGTCAGTTTCCCAAACCGTGTCAGTTATTTCGTCTTTATCTACAAAAAGACCTTGAGAAAACGAAAAAACTATTAGGTTTACTGTCACCGTTAAACTAGAGAGCAAGGAGACGGAAAAGATTTTGGTAGAACTTATAGACCTTAAAGTACCAAGTGCATGACAATTTCGGACCGAACCTCTTAAAACTCGTAGTGAATGACCGTACACTCTACTCACGTTAACACACCATCAAACACGTAAGAAATCGTAATGGAAAGAAACCCTAACCTTACTTTTGACTGGAAAAGGTCAGGACACCGGTGACGACTCAAAAGGTTTAAACGACCGTATAACTCCCGTCGTGAAAGTGTCGTAGTAGAAAATCCTAAACTTGATCGAGTTGACATTAACGTAGCCGAGGTGATCGAAACAAGCATCACTACGAAAGATTCCGGGTGAACTGAAGTGTAGGGTCCTTCAGACCGAATCCACTCACTAGTGTCGTAGCACTAATAGGCCCAGCACTTCTAGAAAAAACGTATCAAGACACATAAGAACGGTGGAGTAGGATTATAGAAGACGAAGACAATCCAGGTATGATAAAGACAGGAAATAACTCGGGTAGAAACGTACTTTACAAGGGAACCATAGAGATTAAAAGAACTTCTCTAGAGATCAGAAAGTCTAAGATAACAAAAGGAGATGAAGAAACGTAACTAGTGACTTCTTCCGAAAGAAAAGAGAGGAACGATAAGAAACCTTGAGACGTAGGTAACACATATAGAAAGGAAAAGAGGAAACGAACAAGAAAGAGAAGAAAAGTGTCGATAAACATTCCGGAGGAGCCTGTCAAAAAAACTAAAAACGTAAAGAAAAAGAACCCCTAGCAGAATTAGGGACAGAGGACATGTTACAGTGTTTGGAGGTAGGTATCAAGTAGTCCGTGAGATAGTCTAGATCGGGGAATTTAGATAAAGAGTGAAGGTGACATATCAGTATTCCCTAAACTAAATCCAGTATGGAATTACCAGATCACCAAAAGAGGTGAAAGAA